>JABSTQ010009106.1:0-157500 GCA_013358835.2 Ixodes persulcatus | reverse complement strand
AAGGAAAATAAAACAACACCTGGTTGTGGTCTAAGTGTTCGCGTCAGTGACGTACCCTTAAAACAGTTGAGGCCTTAATCGCGTGGGCGTCCACAAGCACAACTCGATGGTGACAGATTAGCGTAAAGGGTACTAAAGATAATATTAGAAACGTTTGCAGTTACGTGTTCCCCACAACAAGGAATGCTGCACGATTTTGTTAAAGGAAAATAACACCGATAGTTACGATGTTGCTGGTTCTCTCAAGGACGTATTAAGTATTATCCCAAAGACTGTTTTTTTTTTTTTTTACATTTATGAAGGAATATTAATGTGCCATCGTTGTAATGACATGGATATCGATGGTAAGAAGATCGAACTCCCTCGTAGAGATCTACTTTTTATTTTAATTCAATACGTCTTTTTTTCCCTTTTTTTTTGCTTCTTTTTTTACTGATCGCGTTTGAGGTTGTAGGGACTTCATATTATTTTCATACAAATTTTATATCAGCGGCCCATTACCGAAGTCGCTGGCTGGAATGCAGGCTTTTTTATTTTAGTTTTTTCGCCACTCTCAAGGATAGGAACAGCGCTGTCGTCTCGGATCGAAGGTAGACCAAAAGAGAGCAGACGTCTTCATGAAGCCATAACCTCGCGCGCTCGAGTTGGTGCACAAACTTCGTGACTAGACTCCGCAACCCTGGACGAACGAGTGACGTTCGACGTGTCTTTGTAAGAGCTGCTGATTAGGGTTGAAAACGGAGCGGAGATCCGCGGCGATGGCACGGGCGTCGTTCAAACTCTACGAGCGATCGAGAGCGATAGTCCGACCAGACAAGATGGGGGAGGTCTCGACAAGCACCGCATGCAGGGCGCGGGGGCGCTTAGATCGAGCTTGCGAAATCGGGAGGATAACGACGTGAGAATGCCAAGGTAGAGTTTCAATTCATTCGGTTTCTCTTGGTTTCTTTGACTCCTTTGTGCCTGAGAGTTTCTTGGGCCTTGGGAGGGGATGACGGACCAGCTGGCAGCTTCCTACACGTGCGTGCGCAGCTTGACGCTTCGTGTTGTTTGCATGAATCAGGCACCGATTTCCCTCGGGGGTGGGGCGGCTCGGGAAAACGCGTGGGCTGTATGATTGGACAGAGTGGCCTTCCACGCTCTCTGCTAAAGGTGCGCAATGCACGACCGATTGCTGTGGGCTGTATTTTGTTTTCATTTCCTCGTCATCTTTTGCGTGCATCTGCTGTGCTCTGCGTCTCGTCGGACTGGTATCGCGTATCGAGATAATTCCCGGAGACTAGCTTAGCGGAGGAAGACTTATCGCAAATGAACTTAACCGGAGAAAAAGTTCACCGCCCTTTTGTTTTTCACAGACACTGGAAAAGCGTCCAATAAATTTGTTCTCGTTCCTGCATATGAATGCGTCGGTGGAATTTGTTTCCGCTGGAGATTTTCGCGTGGTTGGGCGCTCAAAGCACATAAATTGGCTACTTACACTTAACGTGCAACATTTTGAGAAAATAAGCTTCCCACCCTCTGACAAACATAAGTTCCCGAGTGTACACGTGCCTGTTCTGTGTTGTTTTTGTTGCTCCGAGATTTTGGAACACAACCCTAAATAGAATATAGGAATATACCGAAACAAAATTATGTCTACATAACGTTCACTGACCCAGGAAAGCGGTTTACATCTGGTTTGTGCTTGCACTTATAATCGTCGACGGAATAATAATGACGAATGCTTCGCAGCTTAAGGGGAAAACACGAGGAACCGATTCGGTCGAGTGCCAAAAGGGAGGGCTCTAATGTGCGTGCGCCGTGGCTGCTGGCTACAACTGCTCCAAATCGCAAGAATCGGGTTAATTTTACGATTCCGTATTGCTCTCGACTCCCAGCCCGAACGGTTCTGGCGTATGGGCTGATCACCGGGTGCGGTCATCGCGATGTACTCGAACGGTTTCTTGCGTGCGTGCAGTTCGAAACGAGGCTGACCACGTCAAGCGGTGTGATCGTTCCCGTGGGCACAGAGAACGGGAGGTTGCGTGTTAGTTGGCACACTTGGCGCTACTGATTGGTGCGAGTGATCGCCGTCAATTTGCATATACGTGTCTTCCTCGACGTCTTCGAGTTGCCGTGGTGTGGGAAAATGGAGCCCGATCACGGCAATAATTAGACGAGAGTGGCGCCCTGTATGAGCTGAGCCCTTCCGGGAAACTCAGTGCGGGTGAAGCCCCCTTCCCCCCGCTCCACCCCCACCACATCCCGCTGGGCGTAATCTACCGTTACGAAAAAAAATTCGGAATTTCGCAAACCGGTTCCTCCATTTGATGGGGGAGGAAGGTGGGCAATACACGAGGTTATCTCGCCGTTAATCGCATAATATACTCGATTGAACAATTCCAAGGTGACCCGTAGAGGCAAAAAGGAGTGTCACCAAGGAGAACAAACAATGGGGAGCAGGTTGCATGGAGCTGGGTTAACTCCCTGACGCAGTCGAGAAGATGACGAAAAATCACCGATCTCTCTCGACTGAGGCCTTTTCCCATACTGCTACAAAGAACGACACACGTAGTCGTTCTTGAGAACATGTGCCGAACAAGCTCTTGACTGTTCGACCACAACGAGCGGAATCGCCCAGCGTCACCCGAACGCAAACACCTGTGGTTGTCACGGCGTCGCTGTCCACGCCATCCACCGCTGGCTTACCTGCGTGCGGTTCCCTCATTTGCCCGACTCCGCGCGCGCCTGTGCGTGCGTTGCCGGGCGATCTGCGGGCCCAAACTTTGGCGGCCCGCACCTCGGAGAGACCACGCTCGTCCTCGGCAGGGCGCTCCGCACGGCGGCCATTTGGTTTGATTGTTTGTCGCTTGCCTCGGGTGACGAATCGGAGAACAGGTGCGATCAATCAGGCTCGCCTCGATGACGGATGGAGCGCGTCACAGTCTGCTGATGCCGGTCCGCCTGGCGCTGCGCCATTTCGCGGAAGACTCGTAATCAAAACGCGAACAAGGAGAAGGGAAAGCCCACCCCCACTGGGCTCATTTCCCGCTCTCGTGTTCAGTCATCATCGTTCACGCCGGGCCCGACCGCTTTCCTGTCTCCGTTCCGGCGGCTGCCTTGGCGCGCGGTCGCCCCTGGCCGGCGCGCAGGACGGGCCCCGTCGGGGCCACCGCGACGGGGCAGATGCCGATCCTGCGGGCGACCGCATCGATCTTCGTTCATTTTACGCCAACGCGTTTTGGGGCTAATTTGCGTATTAATGCGCACCTGGAAACGTTCGCAGTGAACAACGCGCGTTTCCCGGTCTCATTGCGTGTGTCCTCGCCGTGCCTGAGCGCCTGTCCGCGAGATTCCCGGAAACGGGGATGGCTGGCCGGGGCATATGTTCAACCCGAGCGCGAGTCGTCAGAACGCCTGCTAAAGATGCGCGCACTCGCGTTCAGCTTAGCTACGCCGTCCTGTTCGCCACTAGTAAGACAGAATCAGTGTTGTACACGTTCCTCAAAAAAAAAATAAAGGAACGAAAGCTCGTTCCTCGTTCCTTATGATTTTTGGAACGCGTTCCCGTTACAAGTTCCATCTGAAAAAAAGGAACTCGTTCCCGTTACAGTTAAAAAAAATGGAACGTATCGTTACATACGCGTTACATTTGTGTTTTGATAATTACCATGATTTGTTGGATCGAGCCAAGTTTTATTTTTTATCTATCCCATCAAATGGCAACATTAGAATTTGAATGCCGTTATGGAAGGGCACTAGAGGAAGAAAACAAGCGGAAGCAGAGTTTCATTTCTTGATATATTCACCTTTAAAAATCTCAGCTTTTAACCATATTCATGTTTCTGGTGAGCGATTCAGACGAGGCAAATGCACTGTTACCCCACATTGCACGAGCGTTTTACTACAACCTCACACGTTTCAAGCTAAAAAAGTCCCGTGTTTGTACTTAACAACAGTTGCTTCTCGATGTGGCTGTGCGCAAGACGAACAAGTGAAGAGGGGGTAGGGCTTTCGGGAGGTTAGGCTTGAAAACTACAGGTCCTTCTTCGTGAAGGTTGGATTCGTTGTTCAGTTTGAAGGTGGGGAACAAGGGGAGAAGAAATAACGGTAAATTTTTGTGTATGTTTTAAGTGACCAATGTTCGGGATACAAGGGTGCGTTCCATGTCTGGCAACCTGATCTTTTGTTGTAACTGTAGGTCTGTCTGTTTGCGGAAGTTTAGGGATGGCTGAAGTCGGCCTTAAATTACCGGATGTATGAGGATTCGTGGAAGCAAAGAAAGTAGCTGAGTTTGAAACCTCCCTCTTTTTGTGTCTTTTCCTTTGACTAAAATTTTGATTTTTGTACCGCAGTCTCGGGCACTCAAAAAAGAATCAATGTCCACAAGCTCTCCTGCACCCGACTGTTGCCATGCGAGTACCACACAAAATAGACCCTAAGATAAGTAATGAAAAAGTAACGAGATTCTGCTATTCGTAAAGGTATTGTATTGAAACTTTTAAGGATTTTCTCTTAGAAATAAAATACAAATTGCCCCACTGGACGAAAAAAAGAAACGCCGTTCCTTTTTCCGTTCCAGTAAAAATGTAACGCTTTCCCGTTCCAGTTCCACCGATGGAAAATGAAACGTCGGCGTTCCTTCGTTCCTCCTAAAAGGAACGCGTTCCAGGAACGCCGTTCCGTACAACACTGGACAGAATCAATTTAAAACACACACACACACACACACACACAAAAAAAAAAAAAAAAAAAACGTGTCACTGTTGCTGCGCTTTTAAGTAATTGGAAAAAGAAGCTCTGACACCAGAGGATTCTTGAATGATTACAATATTATCAGGAAGGGAATTCCATTGATATGTATCTAAAGTTGTAATGGTGAGTACGCTGGTCAGTACGCGCGGAAATGTGTGGTGCAGCCCGGCAATACAGTTCTCTCTTCGATACAAAGTGTGCAATTATGTAAGTCTTGAAATATTTATTCTGTCAGCAAGAGGTGGTGGTCCAAGTTTCTCCTTTAGTGCGGTGATGCTTGTGCGCGTGTAGTTTTTGAGAACGCAAAGTGTGGCTCTGTTTTGCACCGATTCCAGTTTCTGTACCAAATAACACTGATGTGCATTCCATATTATTCAAGCGTATTCGAGTTCAGACTGAATGAGGGCGGTATGTGCTACAAGGATTGTTTCCCAGTTGGCCATGCGAAGATTTCGTCTTAGAAATCCGAGGCTTTGGTTTGCTTTTGCACATATGTGATTAATGTGGGCTTCCCAAAATATGTTTGATGTGAAGTGAACCCCAAGATATTTATATGTATGCACATGTTCAAGAGCCCCATCGAAGAGAGTGTAGTTAAAATCTGTTGGACTTCGCTTAATACCGAAATTGAGAAATTTTGTTTTTGAAATATGTATCTTCATTTGTCACTTTTGACACCATGTTTCAATTGTGATTAAGTCGTTCAATATAATCACAACTGCTGGATATTTTTTTAGACACCGCACAATCATCGGCATACAAACGGATGGTGGGGTACAGAGACCCCATCTTATAGAGCAAAGTACCTGGTGTTGACGAAAATAGAGCGCCTGTCGCTGTTTAATTTGGTAACAATTTTGCTTCCTTTTTTTGCTTTTCGAGGCTGCGAAAAAACAAGAATGTTGCTTTCATTATAGAGGTTCCTTTTTTTTTTTTTACCAAGCGAAGTGAAAATGTGACACCTGGAGAGATGTGGATTCTGAATAACCACTGTCTAGAGGCCCGTGTTGAAAAAGTGGACAAGCGTGTAGTGTAATTTCTGGGTTTGTTTCAAGACACAATATTTGATCATACTTATTTATCGTAATTCGGTCATCTCACACCTAAATTAATTTATTCTCCCTGCCGATACCTAACGTTATCTCGTTTTAGTGGACACTTAATGTGAATTGTTGCACGAATCGTCAGTTGACCAAAGTGAAGTTGGAAGCACGTTGCAATTGCAGAAAAGTTTCCATCGAGGCCATTGGAACGTTCCATATTTTTTCTTGGCGTTGTGACTCACGAGGCGTTCTAAGGTAAGAAACATCGATCAATGTTAATTTATTGGCTAGAGTAACACACGAAGACCTAAAGAAGAGTAGTCCAGCAATGCGAGTTATTGCAAGCCGGTTTCACAAATGTATATAAACGGATGCTCTACCGATTTAGTTGGCGTTGCACCCCGCTGGTGGGGACATGGGAAGCATGAAGGCTGACTATTCTTTCATTGAAGCGCGAACCAATCTTTTATTTCGTGCTTTCGTGTAGTTTACATGGTCCTTGTGAAAAGTTGACCGATTTCCCAGTTCCTCGAACTTGGCATTGTCGAAGGGCCCTTAGACTTTTGCTTTAATAAGTAAGCTGGCGACCTGGTCAATGTGGCCCGCCCCTTTTGGGTTCTTTTGACCACTGAGCTGCCGAGAATAGCTTCCGCTTCCTTCGCCTACGTGTGAATCCATCAGTGGCAGTTTCGGCTGAACGAGGTGCGGGAGAAAGAGGACCGAGGTGGGGCGCTGTTATATCAAGAGCCCAAGTATTTTATTTTTCGCGCCGCCGTCCTGTAACTTGCCCGAAGAACTTCTAATAGTTTACTTTCAATTTTAGATTAGATGTATTTGTTACAAATCTTCGCTTCGGTTGCATTTTTAATACGCCGCGATACAGCCCTGTTTTATTTCTTCCTTGAGCTAGTGTACACAAGGAAGCCACATACGAAAGTAAGTTGAAAGAATAAGTGAAACACAAACACTGCTAACTTACAATTACAATTTTTTTTTTTTTTTTTTGTAAATAGTGGTTATATTTATTTGTGTTCCGACAAAGATGCAATAACAGTAATGCGAAAATGTGTTCATTACTTCAATTTCCTGAATTGGGACTGGGTCTGAATTCGTGCTTACACAGAACCTATGCGTGTAGTATATTAAGTGTATCCTCTCGCTGACAATAATCTTGAACACTTTTGTTTGCAAAACTCACAGCCGAGAAAACGGCTGTGAGGAGTTTGTTTTTCTTTCTGGGTGTGCCGCAGATTTGTTTGCGGCATACCCAGAAAACTACCCGAACAACTGCGAAGCAGCAGAAGGGGCCCAGAACATATACAAATTGACGTAGCTGCTGCGAGAGTGCAATGGTTCCAAACCTCTGACATAACAACCATAACGCGACACGAAGCAGTGGGGTTTTCTGGTGACAGCGCCGGGAATCATTTTTCTAACTGAACGTGCGACTGCCTGTCGGTGTGGGCAGAAATTAAGGTATCTCAGTTGGTGCGGTCAGGGAAAAAGATCAAAATTTGTAATTTCAATCGATCTATCTTATTCGACCTTTCAGTCGCGTCCCCTGAGTCTCAGGTCTCCGCCAACGTTTTGCATTTGTCACTTTCTCAAAACGGAAGCATTAACCCACATAGTCGACTATATATTTATTTTTGATCAAGCGATTTTTTTTTATCGCTGACAATATCTTGAACACTTTAGTTTGCAAAACTCACAGCCGAGAAAACGGCTGTGAGGAGTTTGTTTTTCTTTCTGGGTGTGCCGCAGATTTGTTTGCGGCATACCCAGAAAACTACCCGAACAACTGCGAAGCAGCAGAAGGGGCCCAGAACATATACAAATTGACGTAGCTTCTGCGAGAGTGCAATGGTTCCAAACCTCTGACATAACAACCATAACGCGACACGAAGCAGTGGGGTTTTCTGGTGACAGCGCCGGGAATCATTTTTCTAACTGAACGTGCGACTGCCTGTCGGTGTGGGCAGAAATTAAGGTATCTCAGTTGGTGCGGTCGGGAAAAGATCAAAATTTGTAATTTCAATCGATCTATCTTATTCGACCTTTCAGTCGCGTCCCCTGAGTCTCAGGTCTCCGCCAACGTTTTGCATTTGTCACTTTCTCAAAACGGAAGCATTAACCCACAGAGTCGACTATATATTTATTTTTGATCAAGCGCTTTTTTTTTTTTTGATTGATTTTGTTATTATTGTTCGAATTTGTTCTTTCGTTGATTTTTGTTAAAGGAAAATAAATGTTTTCAAAATTGCGCGAAAAAAAAAAAAAAAAAAAGAGACGGAAGAATATTGGGTCTCTTCTCCTGTCGGATCTAAAATTTCCCGAATATTTGCATACCTAGTTGCGATCTCTTGTCTGCCGGAGGCACGCATGCCCGGCCCGTGATTGGTCGCCCGACAATCGTCGCCCTTGAGGTTTTCCGCTGACGCTCGTATCGTTTGTAGACACTGGCAGGCAGTTGGCACGCCTCCGCGATGGCATAGCGTTGCGGTCCCGTGCGTGACTTGGTTTGTGACAGAGAACCCGGAGGATTAGTTCGACGCATGGATGTGGATAGCTGCTCGCGGGAAGTAGGCGTACGCCGCTGCTTTCCTATTCTTTAATTCCAAGCTTTCCGAGCGCGCGTTTACGACTCTTTCAGTGGTTTACCTTCCAGGCCCGTCGGCGTGTCTACGGACGGGCAGACCATAAAATCGGGGACAGCGGACGACGAGTGTCTTGGCCCCTCTCTCAAATGATAGGTAGGGGACAGAGCAGGCGCAAAAAGAAGCCGAATTCACGAGGGTGGAAGCAAGGGGGGGGGGGGGGGGGCAGAGTAGAAGAAAGGAGGCGGGAAAAGACCTAGTTCCAAAAAATGGTCTCTGTTGAAGTACTACGCTTGGCTGAGCGGTCCTGATTGAGATGGATCGTTGCTGAACTAGCTTGACAAGAGTTGCCTTTTTATTTCTTTTTTTTCTCTCTCTCTCTTCCCGCAGCGTCCGGCTTTTTTTTTTTTTTTTTTTATGGGAGGGGGGGGGGGGGGGGGGGGGGCTAGCTCGGCTACGCTGTGGCGCTCTGCGGATCGGCCTCTCTTGTTGTGCGTGTTTGCGTCGTTGGCCGATGTCGTGTTTACGTTGAACCTTGCTTATAAGGATATGCGTGACGTTTAGTGCGCGTGATTGAGCGTTAAGTGTCCCCTTCGGTCCGAGGAATGAATTGGCTGATGGCTCAGATGCGGCTCGAGACACGAGGACATGCCGACGAGTCGCGTTGTTGGGGGACTCCTGTTTGTTCTTGTCCCTGGGACTCCCGTGGTCCGCGCCTTTGCTTTGTCGCCGCCTGCCGCCGCGGCTCATTGTCGCGGAGGTTACATTGTCGCGTCGAAAGCGTGCCTCCAAATTGCGCTGCTTCGACCGGTAGCTTCCAAGATTGGAGGGGGCTGTTTCGGGACCGTGAAATCACTGGAGCGTGGCGGAAGCGAAGTACTATACACCTCGCACGCATTGTGTGGGTTTACTTTTTTTGTGTTGTTATTTGTTTGCCCGCAGCTGCTTGTGCGACATTGCAAGCGCGTTGCGTTCTAGATGTAGTAACTTGGTAGCGACTCCTGGGTCCCCGAATTACGAACGGCAACTTTATTTTTCGTTTGCATGAGGCACGTGCGTGTCTTAGATTTTTTTGTTTGAGTTTGCTATAGGAGGGGTATAAATGTGGTCATCAGCGCGAGTTGTGTGTACAACAACTTGTCGCCTGCCATGGCGTAAAATTTTTGGCGGTGCAAAAATGAATATTACGAACATTTGCTTCCTGTGGGAGCTTAAATTAACCGCAAAGCGCGCAGCTATGGCCAACAGTGAGTACCGCTTATTGGTTGTGTATCTTTCGTTTAATGTTCGGTTCCCCGCACTGGACTGCTGACGGAAGATATTTGGCGTCAGAAGTAATACCAGGCGTACGTATCATCCCCCCCCCCCAAAACCAAAAAAAAAAAAAAAAATTAAGCGGGAAAATCAGCACCCTGTTTCATTTCGGCCGCTTGTATTTCCACTCTTCATCTCTCGTGCGGAACACGCTTCCGTCACTTCCGTGTTTCAGGCTCAACAGGAGGAACAGAGAAGGTTCGGCCCTTGACGGTAATGAACGCTAGCGGGGATCTTAAGCGAGACGTGTTTCCGAGCTGTACGTATGACCTCGTCTCAAGAAACTTGAGATCCGCGAGTCGGCTTACAGAAATTCAGATTTTGGTCAGAATCATGTCGCAAAGAAGATAAAAAAAAAAAAAGAAATTGCCCTCATCATGATGCTCGACCGACCTGCTCGGACGGGATTAGAGTCAACGTCGAGCGAATCGAGCCCATTACGAGGATCAGTCCGATTCGTGTTGTTACGCCGCTGTGACTTTCATGTCAGCGGGCGTATGATCGCACGGAGGAAGCCCTAATGATTTCACGACAGTCGGCATAAATCAAAGCGCGTTTGTTGTTATTTTTATGGGTGTATTCATGCGCGTGCGCACGTCCTGGAGAGTATCCTTGACACGCTTAGGTTACTTTCTTTCTCCCCAAGCGAAACGACCGAGGTATCTACGCAGACGCACACTACACCTTTCTTCGGAGCAACGGATTCGGCGTGATGTCTCCGTACACATTGCAAGCAGCGCGATATAAAAAAAAAAATGAAAAAAATGAAGAAATAAAAAAAGAGTGTTTTGACAATGCGCTTGGTCCGAAGAAATAGCTTCGAGCCACTTGCTGAGGGCTGAATATCGCATCTCCCGCTCAGAGGAGAACAATCGTTGTAGCAAGCAGCGCCGCGAACAATCGCCGAGTTGACGCAAACTTGGTGACACGCAACCTGGCGTGTGCGCGCCGACTCCCCCTGTTAATGTGAATCCGCATAGCGCACGGGACTCGCGTCGTGAAGCCCGCTTTCGTGGAACAAGGGTTGTTTTGATGGCGGAGATGTCATTGAGAAATTCTGAAAAAGAAATCTTGTCCCACTGGAACCTTTTTTTTTTCTTTTTTTAACATGTGTCTAAAAACGATAATACTTTTTTTTCTTTTTTTTAAGGGAGCGCAGGAAAACAAACGTTGGAGGTTGAATATAGATAAAAACCGGAAGGCAGTATGTACTTTGTGGACAAGGTGATTTAAAGGCCGCTAAACATTTCACCTGCAACTGTAGCAGATCGATGGTAGCAGTCAAAACAATGAGACGGATGTCGACATGTTCGTATATACTCGGGTCTATCTTTTCTTTTGTTCTCCATTCTTTTTGAACACCCCCTGAAGGCACTCTATCTTTGTGCAGCCGAAAGTTCTCGGTGTGAGCCCCTTGAAAGCCAATAGCGGATTTGACATTAGAAAAGATGCGCCGGCTGTCGACGATAAGCGAGCTGCTTTCAGAGGTTTCTTCCACAATCTCCACTAGGAAACACGAGGAGTCGCGAACGGATCAGACGGCAAATAAATACCCGAACCGACCAGAAAATACACCGAGGCAGCTAAAAAGAGTAAAAAGAGGGGGCCGGAGATTTTGCGTTCCGCAATGCGCGACGGGCGTGCGTCGCATGGCGCGCGGTGTGTGTGCGCGAAGTGTGGCGCGGGATGCGCATTCGCGCGAACGCGTCCGAGACAAGACCGATGACTTGAGAACCGCACGATTTCTCTTGTCTCTTCGGAGGCTCTCGCGGCGCTGTCTTCTTCGTGATTGTCGTTTGCCCGGCGAGCAGCAGGTGGCGCTTGTGCGACCGGTTCACGCCCTCCATTGTGCCTTTCACCTGCTTATGCTGCGTGCCCCGCGCTGAGCTACAGCAGCCCTCTTGACGATGCGCATGCAGAGGCGCCGTTTGTCGACGAGCCGCTCGCACGTCGACAAAGGGTTGACGTATCGCGTCTTATTTAGTTTTTTTTTTTTTTTTTCGTCGCCGGGGACGGTTGCGCCAACTGTAGAACTGACTCTCGCTCGTCGTCACTGCTGGCGAAGGCGGGGGGAAAACGGGGGCCGAAGTGCGACTATAACGGGACACGGGTGGGGAAGCCAGCTATCCACGCGCCGTGTCTTTTGAATCTGCGTGTTGTCTTGGCTCGTCCGGATCGGTTTTATTCGAGGCGGGAGGTCGCTTTGCCGCGGGTTTTCCCTCTGTCTTCTCACGTGAGTCAGAGAAGCTCCTCTCTGTGACACGTCGGAAAGTCGGCGGTTCGCGGGACTTGGAAGAGCCGGAGAAAGTGACTGTGCACCGATTAAATATTTTTAGGCGATGCATTTGCCACCCTGGATCGATTGAATTCATCGGTTAATTGGTCTGATATCAGGGCTGATGCACTCGTGAAATTGTCGCGAAATTGGGCATACAGACCATTGTACAATTTAAGAGCGATCGCTGGGATTCGTAATCCTGAAAGGCCCTGTCACATTGAGGGAACACGGCGGCGACATTAATGCAACATGTTCATCAAGATTCGGTTAACGTGTTGCTCGTTCGCTCTGTTGCCCGACAATCCGGCCACAATGCGGGGACATCAGCGCAACGTGGACGACAGTGACAATGTTGCCCCGATGTGACAGCTTTCGGCGACTGAAACAGTATATAGCAACTCGCTTTAGACAACGTGTTGTGCCCGGTTCGGTTGATGAGCGAGTTTTGTGCAGACAACACTGATATCTATTCGCATGCTCAAACACCCGATCAGTACTTCGTGTTCTTAATTGACTGGAATTGGGGCCTGGCAGATACACTTCGAAATAATCAAGTCTGATATCCAGCTGCGATACCTTTGATAAATGTTTCCATTGCGCAATTATGGAAAGCGGTTGTCGAAAAGGTTACACCTGCGGTCCGGAGCATTCAAGCCCTCGTTAAAATTAAAATTCCGACAATGATCAGCCCACACACCGCTAGAAAAATGCAAATAATGTCACTCGCTAGTTGAAAATACACTCTAAAAAAATCCCTTATGTCTACTTCCCCGCACAACACTTGGCGAGCCAATCACCGCAGCTTACGGAAGCAGCTCAGCGAATGACGATGCCGAAACATAAGTTTAGACCAAAAACCGCAGTCTGAGTCGTGACATTGACGTGACGTTTTGCATTGCTTAATGTCACAACTGAGACTGTGTTTTTGGTCTAAACTTATGTTTCGGCATCGTCATTCGCAGAGCTGCTTCTGTAAGTAGCGGTGATTGGCTCTCCGAGTGTTGTGCGGGAAAGTGGACGCGAGGGTTTTTTTTTTTTTTTTTAGAGTGTACGTTAGAAAATATCCACGAAAGTCAGCGATATACAAAAGTAGAAGCTTGTAAACAGCCGCTCCCGGACATTTAAAATTATATTAAAACCACAGGGAGTTTCGACAAATGAGGCGATCACAAAGCAGGCAGGGAGTGCACGTAGTCAGAGCTAAAGAATATCTGTTCCACCGATCGTCATCCGAAGCATCAGCATGTGGCGTTCAAACAATAGGTACTTTTTAAGCTGCGGCTTGAGGGCTCTGCGGGCGCGTGCTCAATCCGGGCTCAACGTGTCCGCACCAGCTCCCACTAGCAACGCAGAACTCTTGCGAATGGTGTTAGCTAACATCATTCGCGAGGGTTATGCTAACTATATATCTTAGCTAAATGTTATCTAAACTGAGCACCGTGCTACACAAAACGCTTTGTGGTACAGTTGGCGCTCATTACTTTCACACTAAAAAGGGGAATCCATGAAAAGCAGAACCATTTTATACGTCGGCGTAAGTAATGAAAATAGCACCAATCCCATTCTTTCCGGCTAGGCCTAGGTACTTTGTCACCGAGCGAAGAGCATTCCAATAAAATAAGGAGCGAATAATAGATATAACTTTCTGGTCACTATGAGTGGAGGTCGTCCCGCGTGGTAATATTCGGCTTTTCGAACGCACTGTGTAGAAACACATGTCCAGCGACGCTGCATCGCTTTTACGATCGAAGGTAAACCAACAAAATGGCGGAGTGTTCTTCGTGTTCGCCGCAACGTCGTCGCGGTGTGACGGTGCTCTACGAGTGTCGGAGAACAAATAGGCGAAGATGGTTGGTAGGCGACAAGAACATGTTTCCGAACTGCTTCTCTTGCCTTAATAAGGAGTTTAGTGGATCGTTCCGATAATTCCGATAACCATTCCCGATACTCCGCCCAGTACCTTTGTGCACGCATCGCATCGCGTTATCGGAGTTATCCGAACGATACTCTGGAACTCCGTAATGTGACAGGGTCGCTGGAGACATATTTCCCTCGTGTTGGCAGCCAGTTTTCCAACTGTTTCCTCAATATTGCTGGATCTTAATGGGGTACTCCGGCGTTTTCTTCATGGTCCCCGATTTGTCTGGAAATTTCCTAAACACAGCAACACACATCGCTGATATAGTATCCCAAATATTAGGTCAAAATATTTTTTTTTCTCTCGCGAAGTTATCGAATTTACAATTTTGGTCCTCACCATGTTTCAAAGTCTCTACTGGCAACAACAAAAATGTGACGCCAGCGGCAGGCAAGGGTTCGCTTTGGAGTGTAGGATTTGTTCCTGATTCCAAGCAGTTTCATGGTGTCAAATGAATGATTTGAAAGCTCGCTCCAGCCACCGCGCAGCAGCACGAAACAAACGTTCGACATAGTCATTTTTTTTTTTAGACTGCCTGCTTGACTGGCGAACCTGCCTGCCATTGACTTCACGGCAATGAAACGCGTGGGAATATTTCAATGTTGGTTTTGGCATCATTTTCATTTGCTGATTTCACAAAAAAAAAAAAAAAACTATTCTGATTTTGGCAATACTAGATAGCATACTCTATAGGGTAAAGGCCGCGGATTCAGAAAATATAGTTTGTTGGGTAGCTCAAAAAATCGCCGAGTACCCCTTTTCTCAAGAAACTTTTACACAGTTCTTTTTTTCTGGACTTCGAAAGAAAACCCTCCAATTACGAAAAAAACAAAACACGTGACTGCGTTTGCGCGCTTTGTATTACAGCGCTCTCAGCCGTGGCTCGAATAAACTAGGCCCGCATGCTGAATAGAGCACTGTTGACAGGACGCTGTTAACAGATTCGCGTTTTGTTGTGTTTTTGTTTTTATAATTCGCGGATTTGTTTTTTTTATTTTAAGTCCAGACAAAAGAACTGTGTTAAGGTTTCTTGATAAAAACCACTGAATTGGATGTTTCTGAGCACGCTCTGCAACTTTGTCATTGAACGTTTTGCTCTAAATTGAATGTTTCAAAAGTTAATTAACTAATGTTAATTAATTAGTTAATTGGGCAAAATAAAAAAATAGCCTGACTTGCTCCAAACAATGAACAACCTTATTCCTTTAATTGCGCTTTCCTAAGGTACGCCAAAATATTTTAACGCTTGTCTAATGTTACGTGGAGCACCGCGTTGTAGGCTCTGACCACGTGGGAACGATGAAAGAAAATTGCACTTGGTGTATCATACGGCGCGTTATTGATGTGCGGTCTATATTTCTTTTGCATTAAGTGAACACGCTGAATATTTGAAAATGTGCTTGTCCCACACACCAGTTGGCAATAGTTTAAATGTGAGTAAAAGAGTAAATTATAAAGAAGCAACTTGATTCGCGTGGAAAGAAGGTGTCTGATACGATCAACTACGGCAGCAATTTGAGCTATTTTTGTTAGTAAGTGATTAACGTGATTTTTTTCACAAAATGTCGTAGGAAAATACAACACCGAGACGCTTGAAATGTAATACCTCCTCTATATGACGTGAAATTATTATTTGGAAATGGAATATAACTGCCGTTGTTTTTGCTTCGTTTGCCTTCATAGTATTAGATACCGACCATTTTTCTAGTGTTTCCATTGCATCATTAATTTATCTATGGGCTCATGAATGTTATTGCCCGAAACAAAATATACAAGTATCATCCGCATATGTAATAAATTTGGCTCTAGGGCTAATATTTACAATTATTATTATAATTATATTGCAGTTATAACAACACTGTTCTACAGACAAGATTGACATCAACTCAGCATTAATTATTCTTCAGTGAGCCTACCTGACGATTATAATAGATAGGAGTACATACAGGCATGATGCGCATTAATTTTTACTCGCAAGTTCAACATCAATCATCATGGCGTTGAGTTTGACATCGACGTAGATGGTGCCCGTGACAACTTCATAAAAGGGTTTATTTTCAAGAATTAATCAGTTATGAAATTAGTTGACTATTAATACATTAATCGATTAATCACCAGGTTAGTAATTTATTAATTTCACATCATTACTGGAGAAAAGTCTGGGTTTTTCCGCATTAATGTAAGAGGATGAGTTTGAAGAGGAAAAGGGTGACAAATCTTGTGCGACTCTTAATAGACATTTTTCCAAATTACCCAAGCCCCAAGGAGAATGCTCGAAATGTATGTGTATACCCGCTGCACGCGCCCCGACTTATCTATATACACATTTTTCACAAGGGCGCAGCCATTTTGAATGTCGTCACTTGTGGTATGCTGTAAAACATCGTTTTGATCTCTCCACGCCGCTGGAAGGTGTTTAGGAAAAATACGTGATTGTCACACATTCTTGTTTTGCCTCACCTATTGGCGGCGAGATGTTTTGGTGGCGCCCTCCTATGGTTACCTTTCCTGACGTCATTACCTTGCGAACAAGAAGTTTGATGGTGTTTATTTTTAGCATGGTGGAAGCTATAAATCTTCTCGCTCTGAAAGAAACGCTCCAAACACCGTCTAAATTGAAAGATTATTCTTATTTTCGCCTATGAGAAATCCTTTGTTGACGTCATAGTCAGCATACGGCCAATCCTGGCAGACCGACCACAGCGACGCTATCGATCGCTCACGTTGCCAATACTTTCTCGCATATCACAGGTTGAAATGTTTTATTATTTTTACGTCCCGCATGCCAGATACGGAACCCACGTGACTGAGAACGACAGGAAACAGAAAACGTCTATAGACCTTTCCGAAAAAGGGCTCTTGGCCGCTTCCATTTTGAGTGTTCGTGCGTATGGCGCGTGATTTGCTCGCTTTCCGAAGCGACGAACATGCGCGTGCTGGGCTAAGGACTTGTAAATATTGGAATGGTGTATTCGCGACTCCAGCAAAACGGACGCCACCAAGCGGGAAAACCGGGAACCAGCCGGACCAGGTCGCTCCGCGCCCCTCCGCGTCTCGTCTCTGATGGCTTTCGCGGACACGTGTTGTCGGTGCGGTGGCGAACAATGTAATTTGACGAAGGTCCGAAAATTTCTTAAGTTTGCCTGAGTGTTCATTAGTGTGGTGAAGCCTCAGTAGATTGTTTCCTTCCATCACGTGTTTGAAAGCCTGTTTACTCCACAACACACGGACGCATGCTTTCGATTTCTTGGATGGGGAGGAATCACGGAAAAACGTTTTGATTTCTTGTCTGTCTCGAATCACATTCTAAATGGCGACTACTTGGTAACTGATAAGTGGTTTCTTTATAAGGATGTAGAACAGTGGACTGAGGATGACAAACGAGGTGTTTCACTAGAGGGAACACCAATGTTGCAGTCAAGTGAATGCGAAGGTTCGATCGCTGTTTTTCTTGAGTTTGGTTGTGTTCGATTAGCTTCAAGTTTGAGCCGCCCACGCCTGTCGGTGCGTAGGGTAGGCTATTCATCTTGGCTGCTTTTCGCTGAAAAAGCCTCTGGACCACACTGAAGGAGTTGGTCTGATTTCGCAATTACTTGATTCAGGAAAACCTTCTCGCTGCATATGATTAATGAGGGAAATTATCTGCTTTCAAAAGGTGGGGGACGCGTCTCGCAAAGTTAGAAGCTGTCACGGCATTATGATCTATCGCGCCTCCAATATTTATATTACACCCCCGTCGAAGCCAACAGCAATATACGTTACATTGCTCAGGTTGACCGGCCGCAAAAAATACTAATTTTCTCCGTTCAGGTTTCGAAGTCAAGTTCAATGCAGAAAGGTTCTGCGTGAATCTCCGATGAAGACTCTCTTCAGTTTGTCCGCATTCGTCTCCGTGCTACCGGCTAGAACCATTTGGCTAAGTTTAAGTAGTATCTCTCTATCTGTCAAATATACTTTTGTTCAGCAGTTCACCTAATAGCTAGTTAACTAAGCCCATATTTCAAGCCGGAGAATATACTAATATCGCTTTAGTTTGACATAGCAAGTCAAAATGACTTCTCAATAGCTACTTTTTTTTTTTTTTTATAAGACCTGAATTGAAATACGAGCATCAGCTGCTTAGTATGGCGCCAGCGGGTTAACATGCTCCTTGGCTCAAGAAGCGCTTGCTTAAGTTTCGTAATTGTCCTGCATCCTGTGTTGTTGACCGAGGAGAGGATCGTCTCCTCGGTCACCAACAGTCGACTGGAGCTGTTTCTTAAAGGCGTATACGCACAAAAGCTCGATTTCGCGGACAGATAAGTCGCATGGTCGAGGCATGCGAGTTAGCTGAAATTTACTCTCTGTGGAACAATTCTGTAGTCATCGCCGCTTTCCTTAGATGATCAAAACTGATTAGAGTCTATTACCGCCTCTCCGGAGCCCATAGTTTCAGTTTTGAACGATATCTCCGAAACGAAAGTTTGACATGAAAAGAACAAAAAGCACCGGGAAAAGAGAACTATGCTCTGCAAGTTTATGTGCACCGGTACACTTAACCGTGTCAGTTCAAATACCTATAAAATTGGGCATTAAACAAAAAAAAATCTGTTAAATTGAATGCGCCACCCGTTCAGGCGGCCTGGCCGAGCCGACGCGACCTGGACTCAGCCGCCATGTTTGTTTGGTGGGGGCGCCCCCTATAGGTCACTGGAGTCGCGAATAGCAGAATCGAAGTTGCAAAATCAGTCGTTGACGAAATCACGTGCAAAGTGCAATATGTTTAAAGTTTTTGGTTTAGAACAGTTGCTCCTTCAGATACCATCACGTGCAGCGCGTGTAACTAAACTCGCAGTATGATCCTGTGTGTGTGGGTAATTCAGCGATCAAAGGTTGCCGCTCGTTAGCATTGGGTAATTGATATACATTCATGGACGACCTTTTGTTATATTGATATTCGGTATTGCTTTCAGAACAGTTTCCAGGGGTGCACTGCCACAAGTTCTACATCCTTAAAGTTGCAGAGCGTGTTTTTCTAGAGACACGCTTTCATGGGTGCACTTTTATTTCGAGTAATTCGCGTTGTTGTATGAAGCACCTTTCATTTCTAAAGGTCGTAAAAAGGGTGCCGCGATGCGACAATATACCCGCTTTCAACAGCTCTGGCGGTGGTTGTTTTATTGACCATATCGAATAATTATTGCCTGTACCAATGATTCTTTGAAACATATATTTCATAAACCTCTTCTTTTTTTTTTATTTGAGAATATGGCATAATATTTGTTACCTTGTGGATTGCAATGACGGTGACCGGCGAGGGAGTACATTTCAGTTGTCGAGTACAAAAAGGCGACGGAGCGGTCAACAGGGTCGTCATACCGGTCTTGTGCATGTTCGTGACGTATTTGTTTGTTTTTTTCTCTGTATGTATGTGGTACTTTCTGCTTGTAAGCTGTGTGTGGGCGGGTGGAGTGCAGTGCGTCAAAAAAATATATGTAGGTCCTCGCTATAGGATCGCCTTTTCTGGGCTCTTCGGCCTGAATAAAGGCTGCTACACTCTAAAAAGACTCTGGTCGTAAAAGAACTCTTAGTTCTTCGGCTTGTACATATTTTGCACCCTAAAATGTTCTTCTAAGCGTCCCCTAAAAGGGTTCTTAGTAAAAAATCCTATAAGAGATTCCTTTAAGCTCCTTTTGTGATGCGAAACAGTTCGTCATCGCCCAGTTGCCTTTCTAATGCGTCAGAGGGCGATAGTGCTTGAGGCGAAACCGTTCTTCACAAGCTGAAAGTTTTCTTGGGACGTCAAAAACCTTCCAAACCTGGACGTTTTTTTTTTTTTTTTTTTTAGAGTGTAGCTTTGCGACAAGCTGGTTTGTATCCTTCAGGATGTAATTGTTTCTACGATGTAGACAAAGAGAGAGACGAAAATAGTATTGCATTTGGCGGTTCCATTCATATAAAAGGTAGACCCACTCGAGAAAAAAATTATGGCTAAATTCCTTTGAATAAATAATCTATTATTCCATTAAATAAATAAACTGCTGACAAAGTGTATAGGGGGATTCGCTTTCATGCACCTTTTATTTCGTGGAATGTTACGTCGCGCTTGCTTCGGTGTTTTAGGTGACCTAGGCATATACTCATGCAAAAGGTGCACATTGCTTTTTTTTGAGCGTTGTGATCTTGTAAAAAAAAAAATAAACATAATCCACTAAAAATAGTCCGTGTGCAAACGAGCTTATTGGTGTAAGTTGAAAATGATTGTAAACCTGAGACTGGGGTAGAAAAAGGAAAACGCAAAGGAAGACAGAAAAAGAACAGGCAACGTCTCAACATTGCGGCAACGTTTGAAACGTTGCCTGCTCTTTTCTTTGCGTTTTCATTTTCCTACCCAGTTTAAGCTTTACAATCATGTTCAACATAATCCACTACATAGACGAGACAAGCTCAGCATGGGAAAACTCGTCCTTTTCGACTCATTCTGGTCCGATGGCGGGTCTCTATGACAGCACTACCTATAGAGATTGTGCCATTGTCGCCCTATTCGAAGTGTTTTGGACAGTGTTTATCCAAACGATTCCAGGTAAAATTTCTTACGTTCGGGTTTCAATCACCGTACTTCAAATGCCGGGCAAGCTCTAAAAATATATCGCTATTGTAAAGAAACTATTATCGTCTTTTCGCGGGACTATCGAACCAGATTCAAACATCTGTTGGTCCGTGGCAGTGCCGCGTTAGTAGGGAAGCTCATTGTGGTGCGCGCTGCATCACTGAAATGTCCGTTTGGTTCCGAAAGTTCTCGTTTTTTAAGCCTTGACTCATCGAACGTACTTTAAATACATGTTTACGATGTTGCGCATTTCACCGGCATAGATATAACATTATGGCACAGGCACGTATCGAGGGGGGGGAGGGAGCCCATGGGGGTCGGAGACACTTCCTGCATAAAAAACAGTCGTAACCCTAAAATCGAGAAATTGTACCGGAGTTACCCTATAAGGCATTGATGAACAACCTACTACGCGTGTAGAGTTTGATCGTGTCCTATGCTATCGCACAGCAAGGACTGCAATATGGATTATACTTTCTTGAGCGACCGACTGCGATGCGCAGCGAACGGGGCTACAGGTGATGGCTCACTGAAAACCAGCAAGTCTCGGGTCGGGGACAAGCTGGAGAGAATGAAGACAACATAGTGGAAGAGCGTTTCTCTGGGAGCTTTGTCGTCGCTTGAAGGGGGCGCGACTAAGTGCATGGCAGCGTACGTCCGATGCCTTGTCAACTGCTTGGAAGCTGATCAACACGTAAACATCAAGGAAACACAAGATGGTGCTTTAACGGGATAACCCAAGTCATGGAACTTCAGCCAGAACGGGGATGCAGTGGGCAGAGCAAACCCTTGACCACATTTAAGAGTCAAGCGAAGGCAATTCTTAAATTACCAGTTTCGTGACAAGCAGCTGCGTGACAACGATTTGTTTTTTTTCTAGAATTTCTAGAACATCGAATAGACCGATCTCACTAAGCATTCCACGCATGAGTGACGCCGCCATAACTTTATTTCCTATGAGGCAGGCGGCAGTGCACGGGGACGCCTCGTGCCGTCTCGTGCTCCCCTCGCGCAGGCCCGCAGCGCTGTTGTCGCACGTGTAGAAAGACTACCTTCCATGCGTCGCGGCAGCGGCGGCCTAGCAAAACTGTCTGGTGAGATCGGGGTATTCAAGAAGGCAGTGGAAACAGTAGTCCATTCGCTCTGAAACGCACAGTGAAGCCAAAACTGGTTCTTTGCTGGAAGAAAAAGATGCCCCTTGGCCTCTCTTCATAGAACCGCATGCGCACGCCCAAGACGCAGTCGCGGTGTGTCACACCGACGCCTGCCCGAGGCGCGTATATATAGATTGCACTCGACTGTCCGCCGAGGTGCGAAAGGAGTGTCTGTTATACATGGAGAAGTGGCAACACATGTTCCAGTCTCATGGCGTGGTTGTGTTTCCGGCCGTGGTGAGAGCGGGCGGCAAGCGACGGCCGTCGCTACGCATGGAAGACGCGCTGTACTTTAGCAACTTGACTGCGTCCCGACGGCGGTTGGCGTGTCTGGCGCTAGCGTCGGGAGCAGTTACACACTCATTAACGCGTGCCGGAAGCGAAGCATATAACGCCGTTAACGGGCACCGGATGACGCGTCCTTGACGGAGCGGCCTTTCCCCCGGCCGACCAGGAAAGTTTGGGTTTCAACTCGTGTGTGAAAGCCACGCAGCCAGCCACGAAAATAGTCTGGCTGAGCTGACTTATTACTCTGCCTTCGGGGACACGACGATTAATGCGGAGTAGCTTTTTTCGTGTAATGTATATGACGCCGGGTGGGGAGAGATAAAACGGAGTAAGAGAAGCGGTACGTGCTTGATAACGCCGGAAAGAAGTCTCTTTATTTGCGAGCGTTTCGTTGGACGTCAATGCGTGAGGTCAGTCGAGGGCCGAGAGCCTTGAAGTGTCTTCTGCCGTGATTGAAAGACACGACATTATCGTACGCGAAAAACAGAAAAACACAGCTGTTGAAGTGCGAGCGCATGATGAATGGGGAGATGTACAAAAACTAAAAAGGGTCTTATTTAGAGGCTGTATTCGAGCGTAAACAACTTATTTATAATTTGTTTACGCTCCGGGAGAGGCTCCTTTTTTAGAGCGAGATATTCTAGGAAAATTTCCTTTGTGTATGCTCTGTAGTAAACCTAAAGCCGGGGTCACGCTTCTCGTACATCATACAGTTGGTTCAAATGCCGCGTGTCAATCTTTATCCTCGAACTCATTTCCATAAGCGGCATTCGAAGCACGGATCTCGCGGTGACTTGCGTTCGAATCTGCATGCAGACTGTCTTTGGTATGATGTCTATAAGCAGTGTGGCCCCGGATTTATGTTGCACCAAATGCTTGCAGGCCTTTTTTTTTTTTTTTCCTTCGGGAAGTGTAGTTGACATGCTCACTAGACATTGATGAGTGCAGGGACCTCCGCCTACCCGCATTTGTGGCTTGAAAAATCCCAGGCGAACGCATCGAAGAATGGAACACTTTTTAATCTCGATTCTCTGGAAACACACGTGGTTGGGTTTGTGTTTGGTGTTCCACCAACCGAAAGTCGCGCGAAATACGTAGCACGTTAAAATAGTTTCACGCCATTCTTTCTAACACGAACCACGCGTGGGTGTTTAACGTAACCAAATCAGAAATTGAATTTTAACGACTCCGTGTTTTGATTGAAGCGCAGAAGATACTAAAGTTTTTTTTTGTTTTTTTTTGTTTCTTTTAATAGCTTGCAACATTTTTATTTTTATTCTTAACTTTGTTGCACAGTGCTGTGGGTAGGTTGTGTTTCGAGCTCAGGGAGGCTAATCTTACTTATGTATTTACGCAGTTCCTAGATCGCCCGACAGCATTATTGTAGGGTGCACATGGTATTCAAGAATTGATTATTTTGTCACACCGTGGATAAAACTACTAACATTGCATAACAAAAGCAAGTAAATGTTCCACAAATATCACGCAAAAAAAAAAAGCGTTGCATCAAACATAGCAAACAAAAAATCGAGGGAAGAATGTTACAAAAAAAGTCTAACAACAAGAAGGAAAACATGGCATCGGAAGCCTCAACTTAATTCAAATAATAATGTATACTTTAAATGCACTTTAGGCCATTTCATAGCAACGTCACCATCACCTATCTATTGGACGCACCGGGCTGGCCACTTCCGAGAAACCAGGGCCCAGCCTCGGCGTCAACCGGAGTTACTAGTGTCAACTTTAGCACACGAGCGCATCTTGCTGACTTTTAATCCCTTCAATTTGTGTGTTCCCAAAGAAGCTCTTTTATTTTTGCGGGAGTGGTTCCGTCTGGCACCGTTGTCTCCATCTAAGTGACGCCCTTTTGTTTTTGTGTGCGTCTTTGTTCTAGCTTCAGAGGAGACGCGACCACGAGCCTGGTTGCCCTCGCGTCCCGAGAATGTCGTCGTCGTCCCCGCTTGATTTATGTGCAACTGTTGCTCGTCGGCGGCTCTAATGCAACGTGAAATGCCGCATCGCCGAGGCTGTGCGGCGCCAAGAGTCATCCGCGGAGTGAACAATAGTCTCGCCAGCGGTCCGGCCGCCGTTGACAAGGCTGTTTTACCCGCGCATCACGCGCCGGCACCTCTCGGCGCTCCGGTGTCGGAATACGCAGCTATTGTTTGCACTAATCTCTCGCCATTGTGACGACGGGGATAAGTTATTCGCGTTCTGTTCCCGGCTCGTGGCCCTCGCGCGTACCCCCCCCCCCCCCCCCCCCCCTCCCTCTCTCGCGCGCGCTGGAACCGGACCTGCGGCGCGAAAGAAAGATGCTCAAGCCGTGGTACCTGCGTGCATCATCCACGCGGTCAAAACGCTTCCATTGCATTATTATTATTTTTTTTTTTATTATTGGGACCCGTGTTTGTGAACGCGTTTAGCTGTGTTTGGAGTATGCACACAGGCGTTTGTTTGTGAGCTAGCCCGTATCGTTTGCTCCTTTCTTTTCCTTTCGACAATATAATGTTCTTGTTGTTTCCTATTTGCTTTGGATGAATTACTCTCCAGAGATCTTGAAAATGCGTCGAAAATGCCCTGTGACATAGTTCTGAAATATTTTTAATATTTTTTTTTTATATTTCAGAATTACATTCTGAAGTTATTTTTTTTTATAATTCTTAATTTCATACTTTATGCGTAGCTGTTACTTGCAAAGTATTCGCAACTAGCACCTTTAAGATGCTAAGAAAAATAAAGTAAAAAAACAAGTTACTGACCAATCTTTGGCGACATGGCGTTCGGTCAACCATGTCACGATTCGGCGCGAGGTGGGCGTATCGCTATAGACTACTATAAAGTAATTGTCGTTAGTTCTTTGTACAGCGGGAGGTTAGTCTGCCTGAACATGGCGACATTGTTACCCACTGTAAATGAGAAATTTAGCCAGTGCAGTACGACTGCTATGGGGTCTTTAACGTGCATCACGCAGTAGCGATACACGACCGCACGCCGGTACGATGCTCATACAATTTGAAACGGGCAAGGGTGAGGATTGAATCTCGGATACCTTAGAAACTACTATCTCGTTCTGCTTTTCTGCTTCAGTGAATGTTGCAAAATGAAGGGAAAGATAAAAATAAATAAAACAAAACGTTTGCTTTTTGAGCAGGAGGGGCAGGCAAGTGTTCCAAAATGCGTCTTTAGCGCACTGGGACGCAAAGGGAAGCATGTCAATCAAAGGGAAACATAGAGAGCTTTTAGGAAACGCGGGATGACGAGGCAGCCAAGCGCGCACCGTCATTGACTGAGGTCGGGGAATAACAAAAGCACGTGGCACATTTGGGGAGTCATCAACGAGGTGCGCAAAAGGCAGACGAACCTGCAGGCCGTATAGGGGGTATTCACTTGGCGCCATATTTGAGGGCGATGTTTAGAGCGCATGCTCAGAACGAGGTCACATTAATAGCCTGCTAAGACCGGCAGTCTTAATGGTGCGCAATGCACGTCGCGAGAGAACTGCGGAAGCTCGCCGTGAGCACGCGCTCAGCGGCCGAGCAGACAGATATGGCCGCCAGTGAATACTCCCTATAGAGAGTTCTATAAAAAGGGACCCCAACTCTTTGGGTCCCCCGAGCAGCTTGGGGGACCCCAAAGAGTTGGGGCGCACTATTCTAGAACTCTCTAATTTTTATGTTTTCAGTCAGAACGACAGCGTTCTAAACTGATGTCCGCGTGTACTTCCCGTAGATCAGTATAGGGAGTATTCACTGGACGCCATATTTGTGGGTGCTGTTTAGAGCGCATGCTCAGAACGAGCTCACATCACTAGGCTTCTAAGACCGGCACTCTTGATGGTGCGGAAGGCATGTTTCAAAAGAACTGTGGAAGCTCGCCATCAGCACGCGCTTAGCATTCGCGCACACAGCTAGGGCCGCCAGTGAATACTCCCTATAGGGAGTACTGTAATGGGGTATCCACACAAAGGAGAAATCCGCCCATTTCCTCCGCGGATCGCGCATCACGTGAGACATACGTCATCCCTTTTTGATGCCTCGCGGCGCCGTTCCACTCCGTGGCGGAGGCGCGGAGGCTTCGTACTGTCAGCACGAAAGCTCCGCAGGTGGGCGGCGGAGCCGAGGACAGAGTTTCCCGGGTTGTTGACGTCACAACATCCGTCCGCGGAGTTCTCCTTCGTGTGGATACCCCTTAAGCGACTAAATTTTCGCGAGGACCTAATTTTCGCGTATTTCGCCAATCGCCTACAATTCGCGAAAAATACGTCCCGCGAACAATTCGGGCAATATGTGAACGCTACGGAAGCTACACTCATTTCGCGAAAATTAGGACCCGCGAATGATTTCAAATTTTCTGCTTTGGCCCGATTCGCGTAATTTTGAGCCCGCGAAAATCAAGTCGTTTACAGTATTCACTGGCGGCCATAGTTGTGCGCGCTACCGCTGAGTGCGTGCTGACGGCGAGCTTCCACAGTTCTTCAGCAACGTGCATTCCGCACCATCAAGATTGCCGGTCTTAGCAGCCTATTAATGTGAGCTCGTTCTGAGCATGTGCTCTAAACATCGCCCTCAAATATGGCGTCCAGTGCATAATTCTATAGGAGGGTGCGGTCTACGAAATGAAGGTCGCCGATTGGCGAGGCCGGCGAAATAGTTCGACCTACAAACAAGGAACAAGGTCTGCGATCAAACATTAACCATGACGTGAAAGGCTGAGTGTTACATTCGCAAAGTCCACTCTTCGGTGAAAATTATTTTCTGGCCTCATGATTTGCCGAGTTCCCTGCGGTAATTAGATCCCCTGGATCACTCCTTAGGTGGCTGCGATTAGCTTCCTCAGTGTTCTACAGGAAAAAAAAAAAAAAAAAATATATATATATATATTCGCCGGCGTTTTTTTTTTTTCAGTTGTTTTTTTATGTGTTTCTCTAATTGGTGATATTGAGGTGGATGGAGAAATACCCGAAGAGGAAATGGCGAGCGTCATGAACGTTTATTGCAAGCCTTTCAGGCGCTCGCTCGTAAAAGTAGATAAAAAAAAAAAAAAAAAAAAAACACTACAAGTTTGATATTATGTTTTCGGCATACTGCCTCGACACGCACACACAAAATCAAGCCGGCCTGCGTGTATCGGGAGTTTTAGAATAGGGTGCCCCTACGCTTAGGGGACCCGAGTGCAGCAATACTCGGGCTGTCGGTTTATAGAAAAGAGTTTTTGCCGCGTCTTCACTACGTTTTCACGAAAAACGCTGGGAAAAGGGTGTGTAGTTCCCGGTGTTTATTAATGATACAAATCAGCGGATGTTTATCGGTGTTTATTTATTTGTTATATACCAGTGCATTTCGGTTGGACGACTCGTGGCGAAGCTAAAAACGGTAATTATCGGTAAAAAAAAAAAAAAATGAGGCTCTGTACCCCCTTACTTAACTTGAATTAAAGCTGCCACAGCGGGAGCAATAGAGGTTCATTATTTTGAAGGAGCTCGATGGGCACGTCAAATGTTGAAGATTTGTTTTGTTACGTTTTGTTTTTTGTAGCTGCAGCACCAACTTCAGTTTCAGAATCGTCAAAAAGACGCGCAGCTTCATCTTGTTAAAAGACGCACAGAATCCGTGTTTTACTGTGGAAGCGGCAGGATGTTCAGAGCACCTTCTCCGACGGCAAGATGGACAGAACGTATCCGCCCGTCAGCCCCCTATCCAAAAAAGTGGAACAGTTCCAGCAAACCCAAGACAGGGTGGCATCAAACCGAACCCGTAGCCCGGGAAACCCTCGAAAACTAGCAAAAAACAATGAACGTATCTCCGTTCCCCAGGCGAAGAGACGCGTTCTCCAAGGTTAGTTAGTGGCCCTGGATCACACTGATGTCGGCAGTGTCTTCTAAGAACCACAGCGACCTCTCAATAGACACAGGAAGGATGCAGGATCCACGAGATAAGACGTTTGACGAACCTTTAAGGGGGAAGAGTTTCGAAGAAAATAGCCGTTGCTAGTGCGGAAACGTGCAACAACCAGTGTCTTGCGGTTTTAATCGGGGCAAAAACATTCAACCACCGGCGTTTTTCGGTTTTAACCGATTTAGTATTTTCGTCACCACGGATGTTTGTCGGTGTTTTTCGCTTAAAACCAGAAGGTGCATAGGGTATTTATACTTGATTGAAGCGAAGTAAGGCAAAGGGAAAGTCTGTTGCACCATTCATTACCAATGAACTTACCTAGGAGTGCAGCGACCATGACGACTTTGTTTTGAAGCGAGCGATGCAGGGCGCCGCCATGTTTCCCTAGGGTCACCGCAATCTAAAAAAAAGAAGGGTATATTCTTACACCCCTTGTCACATATACGACATCCCAAAACGTCAGTTGGATGTACAGCGCACTGACGTTTTACCGACGCTACCACATTTCACGAGCGGCTTGATAGCCGAGTGGTACAATGGTACAACTTATTAAAACAGCTAATGTAATAATGTAACTGTGACAGACTGCAAAAAAAGTTATCGGGGTTTTCTTGGCTCAACTGCAAAAACTCTGTTGTTTTTTTTCTTTTTAGACTTTGATACATACTTTAGCTGTTTAATATGTTATATCGCACCGTCACGGTGTCATTTAAAGAATACCAACATCTCCATAATAAAGAACTTATCTCTCTCTCTCTCTCTCTCTCTCTCTCTCTCTCTCTCTCAAACCTCTCGCAAAGGTTGGGCAGTCAGTTCGACGTCAGCGTGCTGTACGTCGAACTGAAGTTTTGGGGTGTCGTATATATGACAAGGGGTTTTCGTTTATTTATGTGCCCGTGTTTCTACTTGACACCTGTAAAAAAAAAAAAAAAAACAAATAAAAAAAAAGAGAAAAAAAAAGCTCAGACTTCCAGTTTACGGTGATCACCGGGCCCTCTCCCTCTTCGGACCGTTCTCGGAAATTCCGACACCAATTAAAAGCGTTCCCGAGCGGCCGTTACACAAATGGCGGCCACTTAAATCACGCATGTTATGACGTCATCGCCGGAAGTCATCGGTCACGGGACTTCCTCCTTGCCCTCGCCCTCGTAATTGGCTGCCCGGTCGGAATTGGTTGGAACCGGCACCTGACCTGAGGGGATTTCGCCGAAGAAGCAGGCCTTCGCGCGGCGGTGATTTAGGCGAACGCATCTGATGGCTGCATATCGCTGGCGCCTTCGCTGATGCGCCGCGTCGTGGGCGAAGGTCATTCGGGCACTTGACATCTTGGTCACGGCGCCCAGGCCGCGTGACGCAGGACGAAGAGGGACAGTCCCGTTTCCGCGCCGGACGCAAGTGTCGCGCGGACCGCAAAACACTCGGCGGCGACAGAGATCCCACACGATAGCCGACATGCCGTGACTTGGCTTGGAGAATACCGGTCGCTTCCGTTGATGGAAAGTTGAATCGGGTCGTCAGCGTCGTTAGCGCCGCGGACCCCGCAGGTGACCCAACTAAGGGAGACCCAATGGCGATCGGGTGGTGGAATGCCGCCGGCATTCGTCCAAATAGACCGGCTGCTGCAGCCGCAACCTCGTTAAAAAGGACTCTCCTTTTTATGTATGCCTTTCGGAGCACTCGGCCACCATGTTTTTTCTTCTTATTGGCTTGTTTGTCTGACTGCCGAGGGCGACGAGAGATCGTGGTATTGATTATAAGCAAAAGTTCTTCCGCAGTCGAAGCCGCAGGAGTACATCGTTCGTTTAAACCCACTGGCTCGGCCCGCTGTGTGGAACTTTGTGAAGGGTGGTTCAGTAGGAATCGTCGTACGTTTGCAACCAAATGGTCAGTTGGGAGTGCGCGCCACACCGTCCTTTCCTTTCGCTCGTCGTGTAATTGTTGGTTATACTTATCTACTCTGTGACCATGTCATGCCACTGTGCATTGGGGCTGGCGCTCCTAGCCGCCTACCGTTGTTTGTTGCGTCAACTGCTACCCATGTCTGACATTTTTGTTTGAAGAATACGACCGCCTGATGACTTTCTACGCTTCAAACGAAGAGGTCATAGGCAAATTCGCTAATGGTTTCAATATGTGTATTATTATTTCTTTTATCTTCCCCGCACCATTGACGTTATAAAAACAAAAGGCACGACTACGAAAAAAAAAAATGAATAGCAAAAAGATAAAGCTTTGCGACTGTGTCCCTTGATATTGTTTACTGACATTTCGGTAGCAACTGCTTTTACAGCTTGAAAAGCAATTGCTCGCGTTTAGTTTCATAGTTATTATTTGGGCATGCCAGGAAGTAATACTGAAGTTCCACTGAATATGTCGAGCACTGTAAATGGTGTGAAATTTGAAACGACTTGCTTTAGAAAGAGGCGGCCATACGGGGTTACAAGCGTGGTATCTATAGCCTTGCTGTTTCGTGTTTTCTTAAAGGGGCGGTGCAACAATATTTAATTGGAATATTTTTCACTTTACACGAGCTTACTGGCACTAGTGGGACTCAAGGTTACTCGCACGCAACGCCACTGACCAAGAAACTCCTTTGTTGCGCTGTAATTTCGGGGACAAAACCGAGCGTTTTTATTCAATCTCTCCTTCGCAAAACCTGATGACGTAGCTGGGCGGTAGCTGTACCGCCCAGTGACGATATTTGAATGCGGCTCATAGATTGGACCCGAGCATTGCGTGCGCACTCCATTTGGGCTCGTGATAATCTATAGCTCGAGAAGAATTCGGGTAGTGTCATGTGTCCAATCGCTGCAATGACGACAACGCCCGAACCATAACAATGTCTGGAACTCAGCGCGTGTCATGTGCCTTGCCAACCCCAGCGGGTGGCTATGATCAACATTGGCGGCATATAATCGGCTCCAGATCACGTGGCCGCTTGTTCTGGCTGCGAGTTGAGGGGGTGAACTCTGCTCGTTTTTCTTAATTTTTTTCTGCGACTTCGATTGCGTGTGGTGAAAAACGAACGGGCATTTCACAGGTCATTAACGTCAGGGATCCGTTCTAGCGGTATTTGCGCAAAATACAAAAATCGTTGCATCGCCCCTTTAAATGCCATGTCTTTTTTTTTTTTTTTTAAGCTGATCTGGCAGAATAAAACGCACTTCTTTCAAAGTATACATTGCTACGCCTTCGGTGGTATTTCATCAGATGCTGTGAGTCACAAATGCGACATAAATGAAGTCATCTAGTATATTTTTGTTTTATAGAAGTATTGTTTCTGTTATTTCTCGATTCCTGAACGCACAGAACGAATGATAAAATCGGTAAAAGCTGTCGTTGCCACTCAGTGGCACAGGAAAAAAAAGCCGAAATTCATCAGATTTCGGCTTTACTTGGACAAAGGAGTTAGGTGCCGTTTGGCGCAACTTCAAAGCTGAAGACGTCGGCTCGCTCCATGGGACAGTTAATGCTTTCGCATTAAGACAACATTTGTAACTCCAGATATACACTTTGCGACGTACACGCTCATGTAGTAGGAAGTAACAGTTGGTTTAGGCTATATGGGTGTGCGATGCTTTCAACGTCTCATTTTGCCCCAGGAAAAAGAAAAGAACAAGTCTATTCATGCATTTGCTAAATTATAGCTCACACAGCTGCCTCTTCCTACGTCATACTCGCTTCTTGTCGCCACCCCCTTGGTGCTGACTAACTACTGTTGCGTTTCGGATGGGGAGGAGGGAATGTCGACCCAGGTAGAAGTTTCGAATGATTTAATTAAAATTATGATATGATGACCCCTGGTCCCAAGACTTTAGACCCGACCAGATAACGTTCGCGCTGTCCCACGTTGCTCCTTTGAGATCGTTAGTAGGCCTAGTTCATAGTTCTGGCAGGCTTTGCACCCGCTGATTGGTGAATGGTGGGGACGCTGATTAGGTTGCTTTTATAGAGTTGTACGACTTGACGTAAATCCTTTGTGAGGGGTCGAGGAAGACGAAATGTCGCGCCATCTGGTTGGACATGGTAGCAACCCGGGTTGTGGAATCTGAATGCAGGTCAGTCGTTACAATCATAACACCAACATAGTGTTAATATCGTGAGCTAGCGGACTAAATGAAGTAGGAAAATAGCAAACTTGTTTTCTTTCTTCTTTTTTTTCTTTTTTCTAATCACACTTGCGATTGAAACAAATTCACAGCGACGTTAGCTAGGTTGACAGATCGGCCCGAGGTACTGAGGACGGTCAGACCCTTTACGTTCGATGACTAGTGCCACGCGAAATGTGAGCCCTGCTCCGAACAAGACCCGAGAGCAACGAGAGAGGGGAGGCAAAATGGCGTAGCGCATGCCGCCTTTCGACAAGTACGTTTGAAGGAGTGACGTCAGACAACCAGTCGACCTTCTAGGCACCGACACACACCCTTCCGAATCGTCCATTAATCAAAGCCTGCCATCCCCTATTATTTAAGCCTCGCGCGCAATCAGTGCCCGAGCGAACGCTCTCTTTACAAGACAAAAGAGCGTCATCGTACCTTATGGCCACGGCGCGAAAGCCAGCACGCGGGATGCCCTGGCCATGCGAGGGCCTTGTGCGAACACGCTCTGCTTGCCTCCGCCAAAGAACAAAGAAGAGCGAAAGCACCCGAAGGAAAAATTAAACGAATGGGAATCAAACTTTGCGCGTCCGCATTCACGTTACAAGGTTCTTCGTTATCGAAGCAAAAAGAAGTGTTCCACGTTGGCGGCATAATAAATCCAACTTTATCGGGCCGGTTCATCTATCTGCAAGTTCTGAAAGGCAAGAAAAGAAAAGGAGGATTTCAGTGGCGCTAGTCACAATGGCGCAAGGACAACCGGTTCCGAGAGCCGTGGTCTATCGGCGAACAGGAATAAGAAATAAGCGCGGCGTTTGATTGAAAGCTCACATCAGGGAGGAGCCGGCAGAAATCCTTCTCAAGTCACCAGAGATGCACTAAATAATAATCCGCCGATGGGGATGCGGAAACGGGCACGCATGCGCTGCATGCTAAGGGGGCTCCTTGGCCGGCGAGATAAGGCCGCCCATGGCGACGTGTGGTCGCGCGTCATGTCGGCGTCTCGGGACGCTTCAAGTCGCCTTCCAGGAAAGGCAGGCATCGCACGCCGCGTAGGTGGTGGGACGCCCTCGTGCGTTGGCGCGACTCGCTGCCAGGAGGCCCAGAGTCCCCGCGACGTCCCCCGGTGCGGTTGCTCTCGCCCCGTGCCGAAGAGCGGACCTTGATCGGTCGCGCTAATTTACTGTCGGATTAAAACCAGAGGCACGCGGTGTGGCGCAAGCGGGTCTTGCCGCTCTGGCTGCCAGGATGCCGCGGACGGGTATATATTACGCATGATGAATGTCGAATGTTTGCAGCGAGACTCTTCCGTTTGCTTCGTCGGGTAGTTTGTTTCCGGTTCGGTATCTGAAGGGGCCGTGAAACGGTTTACTAGCTTTGGATAAATTATCTCCAGAATTAATTCCGTCGACGCTCATGTCATGTAGGGTGGTATTCGTTTTCCTGTCCGCGCGCCAACGGTTGCCACCGAGGAAACTTTTAACATCCTGAAAACGCGAGACATGGAACAAAAAAAGCGAACAACACTTTGGGATTTCATGTATGTTGAAAGTTCACCAGCTCGCCTCCATGTTGTACGTTATTTCCACCGAATAAAGCTGAGCAGCGCTCCTCGAATGGCATTGAGAACAACGGGCGGCGGCGTTGGGCGCCAGCAATCTTCATCTCAGCCACGCGTCTAGGGTTGACGTTGTGTATAGGGTCAGAGCCCGAGCCCTCCCTGTGTTCTAGGCTCTTTACTGCTAAGCTACTGTGTGATGCACGTTAAAGAGCCCAGGCTAGCCGTTGTACTGCACTGGCTAAATTGCTCATCTACAGCGAATGACTCGTCACAACTTTAAAATGGCTGACCAACTACACACTGTATAAATATCCACACAACCCCAATTATTACTCTTAAGCAATGTCCATCATCGTTTTGATTGTGCATGAATCGGAAGGTTCGGAACCCAAATGATCGCCGACGGGAACACAACCCGAGGGTTAATAAGTGATAGTGAGGTGCTTGTGCCTAAGCCGTGATCCCCAATCCTCAATCGGCTCAGGTGTTTGACGCCACAGCTTAGGTAGGTGATCCTTCGGAAGTTTGGCGAAATTTGCCGAAGAAAGAAATTTACCGCTTTAATATATTTGTATTTGTTCAATGCCGCAGCAGAAATTAAGCTCTTAGCTTGTCACCCATCGACCGCGTTTTCATGCCGCATGACGTCCGTTGTCCTAATAGAGAGCTCCTGGTTGGTGAGTCGTGCGTATTGAGCATGATGTCTACTCGCTCAGCTGCCATTTGTAGACATTGGAGCATCTGTACAGTGCCGTATAGACCATTCCAATGGTCTATACGATCAAGGACTGTTAACTGTTGGAGAAAGGAGGGGAAGCGGGTGGCTTTGTCGCCAACCTTCCAGACAGTCTGTATTTGGTTAAAAAAAAAACATTTTTTGATCGACTGATTGGAAAGTGTTACCCAATATAATTTTATAGTGTGTTTAATATTAAAAACGCACAAGATTTGCTGACGGAGATAACTGGTGGTTGTGCCAGTTCTTTATCGGAAGCACTCAGCTTGTTCAAGCTACTGTCTTGGAGGCTGCGCAGACATAGAGGCTCTTCGAACGCTGCATGTTGCTCGACATCAAAGCGCCGATTTAATTTTATTTCTGGTCGGGCAACTACTTCTTCAAGAGCGATTTATGTCTGGATGGGCAGTGCAAAGAAGGGCGTGAATGTAAAACCACGGTTAGGGGATCGTGATCGCCCGTTCAGCGAGACTGGAGCCCTGGGCTCGCGCCGCAAGGCCGCGCACCGTTCCCAGACCGGTGGCCACTCATATAGCGAGCCCGGACTGTCGCGTATAGCGAGACCCGCACAACGGAGGGACACGGCGTGAAAACAAGACTGCGCGGTCGCAGACCCTCTCGGGCCGGCACGACGAGGCCGGTCCGAGAGAGTGATCTATTTGCTCGCATATGCGCGGGACCCAGGGCTCCCCCAGCTCCATTCACGTCGCTTGACGCCGTCATTTTTCTGTGGCTCGTTCCGCGAGGCCGCGACAAAGAGCCGCTCCCGCAGCCCCTCCGTCGTGGGCCGCCGGCCGTCCCGGGGGAAGAACAACGAGCCCGTATTGAGCCCCGCTGATTTATGTCGCCGCCTCGTAGCACTGTAACTATTAGATAATCGGGCGGCGGCGGTCTCTCTCTCCGGCTGGCTCACTCGGGCCTCGCCGGTGTGTGTCGGTGAGCGGCCGCCGATTTTTCAACCTGTGCCGGCTCTTTCTTTCGGGGAGGGGGGGTCCCCTGTCGCTCCGTTTTGTGCCCCGGCTCCGAGTCATGGTCGGGCGCTAAGGAGATTGGGCGGTTGCGGTGTTGTGTGCGGCCCGTGATGTATATGGGATTTCGCGAACGTCTCCGACGGGGTTTCTTAAGAAATTGGAGCAGATGTGGCGTGCTTTGAGGCCGAGCTGATGGATGTCGTGACGTCACGGACCCTGTACCGCGCCGCGCGCTTGGAGCCTTAAGGTTCGGACGTTAGATGGGGTCAGCTGTCCTTCCGGGGTTCTTGTGTGTGTGCGAGTCGCCTCTATTGTGCCCCGAGAGTGTTGTTCCTTTCTCGAGCCTGCTTAAACGGTAAAGGTTCCACCGTCATTTTTTTTTTTATTATTATCATTACTATCAAGCTATCGAATGGCTTCATTATACATTTGCTTTTTACACCGCTTCTGCGGCCAGCGGGCTGCTACAGATACTCATTCTACACTCAATACTACTCGAAATACGTGGTTGCGGTACAACGCTGTGAAAGGTGCCGCTTTTTTTCTTTTTTTTCTTTTCTCGGATAAATCTGTTGGCAGTCTTTCACTGGTTCATTTCGGATGCCCTTAGTCTTAAATAGCAATCTACGTGGTAAAAATACGTCATGCGGGAGTGCATGCACTGCGAACACGTTAACTCAGGAGGAATATCTTAATGCGTCTCTAATTTTGGACAGGATGTGAGAAAAAGAGCGGAACAGGAAAAAAGGTTAAAGATCCACGTTAGGCAAACCGAATGACGTGTTTTTTTTTTGTTTTTTTTTTGTGCCTACCTAAAATTTCGGTCACGTGTGTGATCCAGGTGCATTTGTACTAGAAATGGTCAGTTCGTGGTATAAATATATCGACGTTGCTAGTCGACGTCCATGATCGAGACTTTTGACAGGCATAAATGAAAGCATTCACGTTTGAATATTGTTGCTTTTGTTTTGTATTTTTTACTTTTGGTTTTTAAAAATAATAATTTTTTTTTTTTTTGCAAATAGTTTGTCTTACACACACAAACACACATCTAAATTCAAAATATTAAAATGCGAGGCCATTCAGCCATGTGCTGTCACGTCAACTATGTTTGAAAAGCAATTTATAGTACTAACAATATATATAATTAAAGCAAAGAGCGGCAAGCGAGTTTAACTTTGCAAATTTCTTCTTATCTCGTTTAATGATAACTCATGAATACGAGACTTTTTCACAAGATGTCTTCTTGTGGTAGGGACGAAGCGACAGATTCGTAATTATTCTATTTATATTCGAATATATAGAAACGGAAAACTGCATGGTCAGACAAATTCAAGATGACCTTTATTACGTCAACGAAATGGTCATAAAATAAGACTCGTGGCGAGGGCGAGCTCATGGCTCCACCTTACGTCTATGTACGAGCGACTTATAACTACGTCGTAGGATAGAGAAATTTCAGTGGAGAGATTAAGAGAAAACTGGATTTTTTCTAAGTGTTCCTTCACGGTCCGCCGTTCTTTAAGAATGCGTAGATTCTCCCTGGACTTTAGAATGTGAGCACCAACAGAACAATACTCAGAGTGATTGACAGCGCACATGCGAGGCGTGGCCATCCTCTTCCGCCTTCTTATAGCTTCGCGTGCTTTGACCAATACGAGGCAAGGAACAAATTTCAATGAAAACGAAAGAGCCACGATTTCCCAATTGGTGATATGTATTGCGTCTCGTCAGATTTCGCCCAAATATTGAAATAGCAATACTTATATTATTTATTTACTTATTTATTTTATCTTGAACATACCGTCATCCTTGAGGTCAAAGCAGGTCATAGGTATACTAAAAGTAAAATCCCCTCAAACATTAAAAATATCAAGAAAGGAAGACACATGTTCACTATTTACAGCATTCGTCGGGAGTGAGTTCCATTCGTTGATACATTTATCAAAAAAAAAAGAGTTTCTAAAAGTGTTCTTGGTTAAAGCAATGTAGCCTAATGAATCTGTCGTATTTTGTTCTAGTTACGCTATCGCAGTTCGCGCACGTAACATGTTTGTGAATATCAATAAGGTAATAACAGTATATGGTATCGAGGCATGCAAGGGATATTTTGAAACGTTTCTCGGGACATCATGGGATCCCTGAAAGGAGCTGCTCCCTCCTTGTAGCCCTCTCATATAGCACCAGGCGGAATCTTGACCAGTGCCACAGCGTATCGTATTTTTTGGCCTTCGGATTTGCACCCGAAGTTAAAATCGATCAAATAACTTCCGGATGAGATAGTAAACATCGGCGCGTTTTTGTTTGACTTTGTTATGTGGCAGTTTTAACGTAAATAATTGTACAGTTGGGAAGTGCCAAGTGTACGCCGGACGTATGGTGAGCTATCGAAGGTACCACTGTAAATAACGTTATTAAGCTCTTAGGAAAGCCGGAGTGTTATACACGCCCTCGTTAGTCGTTTGACTTTCGCATAGATCCTTAGGATAGACAACGTCTTTGCCGGAACGCAAGTTTAATGTGGTGATTCTGTTATTTTCATATTCCCCGAGTGTTCGGCGTGTTCCTGGAAGCCCTTCAGACTTTTTTTCTTTTTTTAATTTTTTTTGTTTTTTATGATTATTGTAGGTTAAATTTTATTAGTTTATTTCTTAAGCAGTTGACTTTATTGAATTGAACACGAAACACGTGTTGAAGTGAACAATGTCCACCGCTTTCTTTAGGAGTCTTTAAGCGAAGGCCGATCCTATAGATAGATAAATTAATCAACAGCCACAAAGATCGGCCAGGGCGGACCACGAGCCGGAGTGCCTGGAATGTCCGTTTGAACTCCGATCGACGTCCGTTGTTTTTATGGCCGGAAGTTTATACGAATCGAAGGTTAGTGAAACAACAGCCTGCATTAGCGGCCACGCTGCAGCTCTTCAATTGTTCTTTCCGGAAGGTCAACATCGTGGGGAGGTCAGGGATTACCCGCACCAAATCAAGGAGGGTGCTATTAACTTGCATTGTGTTAATGCACAATGGTGCGAGAATACACGGCGCGTGCTTTGAGCACCCTGCAAGCCGAGAATGCCAGTGGGAAAATAAAACGATGCATATCCATCGGAAGCACGAGCAGCTGCACTCTCAAATGCAAAATCATAAATGAAAAAAACTATTTTTTTTTTGCCTCTTTGGTCACTTATTTGTCAATTTACTCGGGCCTCTAACCTACATCTTTTGTTTTCCCTCAACTTTTATGTCGTATTGACTACAGCGTTACGTATGCACGTTTCTCTCGAGAAAATTTAAAACCGTGTGCAGTCATGTCTTTTTTTAATACGGACACTTGCCCCCCCCCCCCCCCCCCTCCCCCCAAATAAAAAAAAAAAATTCTCTGTAATGTGAGTTGTTTATAATAAGGATACAAAAATACACGTATTTACCCAGTTCGCCCCAAAACCTTTGTCTATACAGCGGGGTATCCAAATAACCTGGTCAATATTAAATATTAACCGGCTGAATATTAACCGGGTCCATATTAACCGGGTACATATTCACGAGACATGACTGTATCGCCATGTATGCATTTTTTTTTTTAATTAAAGACGAGCAGATGCTACAATATACCTCGAATTCGATCCTCTTTTGTGTGGTCACTTTATCGCCATTATGGACCCAGATGGAAATTTGGTCCGAATTTACGGTATCGTTGTTGTGAACGAAACAGGCGCTGTGTCGGATTGTCGTTGCCCGCAATGACGCCTGTGCCTGTTGCGGTGTGGACACCGAATGTTTGGCGAACCCAGAATGTTTCGCCAGTGGGCTGTTTCCGTACGCGGACAGTTCGGTTACGGTGAACCTCCTGCGTGGGAACGTTCTGATACGAGGACGCCTCAATATACGAACGCGCCATATACGCTAGATGCGTTTTTTTGATCGATCTCTACATCGTGGCATTTGAACTCCGTGGATGTGCCCGTACATTCTCTCCGTCAAGACTTTCAGATTACGACACCATATTGACCGTCTGCAGCCATGGCTCTCAAGCAGGCGTAGTTCTCGTAATGACAAACGAGATGGCATCGGAAATTGGACATTATGTCAATTTGGGAAGCACCAAGTTATGAAAAGGAAGTATGAGGGATTCGTCGGCTCCTCTCTCGCAAGCGCTCTCTCGCTCTCCCGCTGCTTTATGTGCTAGCCCTTCCACCGTGCATTCGAGATGGCCGTCGTATGCTGGGGGTGGCGAGGGCAGAAGGAGCCGAAGACGGTGATGACGCTTGCCCCTTTGTGCATGAGAAGCTTGCATCGGTCGTGCCCCGAGTTTTGCGCTTTTGTGTGCTCGGCCGGTGTAGGTTCTAGTTTCATACTTGTTTTACAGTTTGTTTAAAATATATATATATATATATATATATATATATATATATATATATATATATTGCGCTTTGCCGATGTTAAAGAAATTGTTCAGTGATATCCGGAAGTTACCAAGTTTTTGGGCTGGTCGCCTGGAGAGGGCCTGAATATAGTCAGATGTGATATTTATTTCATTAAAAGACGCCCCAATATTCGTAAAATCAATTAGGAACATCAATACGAAACTTCACGCCAAATTTCGCGAGTATGCATGGCTGGTCGTGTCGTGACGTCACATCAGTCTTGGTAACATCAGAGTCGCGGGCATTGACTTATTCCCGGTTTTGATCAACACGGTTGGTGGTGGGCACGAAGATCGTCGTCGAAGAACTGAGCTTTTCTCGACACCGTAAATCTTGTGTTCCTTCTCGAGGAAATGGAGCGTGCTGGTAAAGTTACGCTGTTCGAGAGAATTACATAAATGACGCGGACAGGACGACGCATCTCCTGTCCTCGTCATTTATGGAATTCTCCTCTGCACCGTTGTCTTTCTTAAAACGAAGTTCTTTTACTGAGACAGCAGTCAAGAGCTGTCGTGACTCTCTTTGCACGATGTTACGTCAGAACTCCCGCTGTTGCCAACGAAAACGCTGTATGTTTTGCGGGTGAAATCTGAGCACTTGGGCTCTGTTTCAAAATGGAATTACGTGTGCGGCGAAGGATTAAAAATTCGGATATTCTGCGGATGATATTCCTTAAAGGAATGACATTATAATTTAATTGTTTTCTGAAAAACAACGTTTTACCAGACAAGCCCTTTAACAGAAAACAATGGTCGCAAATTATTTGTTCGAGCAACACGTTCTCGGCGTGGTTTCTTGTTTATTTATTTTATCGCGTGTGTACGTGTGTGTGCGCGCGTCCGTGGTGCGTGCGTGCGTGCGTGCGTGCGTGCGTGCGTGCGTGCGTGGTGTGTGTGTGTGGTGCGTGCGTGGTGTGTGTGTGTGTGTGTGTGTGTGTGTGGTGTGTGTGTGTGTGTGTGTGTGTGTGTGTGTGTGCTTGGTAGCGGCTGTTCAAAGATTGTCAGGGACGTCTTTTTTTCTTCTTTTTTTTTGGGGGGGGGGGGTGGTGGAGGGGGGAAGGTGGTTGCGAATTCTTAATTGTTTATATAAACGTCCGCGCCAAGAAACCGATCCTACAGCTATAGTTTCATTACACCACCGCTTCCGCAATGCATCGTGGGAACTGTAGTCTTTCTACACGCGTGACAACCCCCCCCCCCCCCCCCCCCGAGGGTCGGCATGGGCAGAGCACGAGGCGGCACGAGCTGTCTGGTGAACTGGCACCTGCCTCCTTGAACTACAGTTATCGCGGTCTCACGCATGCGTGGAACGCTTAGTGAGATGGGTCTATTCATATGCACACATGCGCGCTTTTAAAAAAGCGAGAAGAAAAAAAAAGCTGGGGTAATTCCTGTCCCCGAAGTGTTCACCGTGTAGAAAACAGTCTTTTGGGGTGAAGGACCTATATATCACTTTGACGGTAATTTGTGGGATACCGTGTTGTCCTGATCGCTGTAGGATATGTAGGGCTGTATGGACTTTTAATTATCAGATTTTACAGCGACAGCTGTTAGTGGGAACTTCCCCTGGGAATTGCATGGTCGTCCTTCGCGAAGAATCTAGGTGACGTCATCAACCGCATGATTGCTCCAAACCGTCGCCACTGCGTTTATAAAAAATTAAAAAAATAAAAATTCCGTCGGGCAAGTTGGATTGGAACTAGCGATCTATGATAGCTATCGTTTCTTTTACAGTCAACTGCTCTACCACCTTAGCTGTAAACGGTACAAATTTCAGTGAAATGTTTCTTTCTCCTTTCGATAACGCTGTGGCGACTTCCGGAGCGTGGAAAGCAGCCAGAACATAGCGAAAGGCAACGAGCGTATGCTGAGGCGCTGGGCGTTTGAGAAAAACTTCTGCCCTTCTCGTTTTAACAGTGAATATCAGAGGTGTTGGCTATAGTCGACACCCCGTCGTGCCGGCGCCTGCGCACTACCAACCAAGCGGACGAACTTGCACACTGTATGGCTACAGCTCGGAAAGTTCGTAGCGGATCCGAAGAGCGCGACTTTCAGTTACGGCGCGCTGAGGAGGCTTGTCGTATAGACGGAGCACGGATCAGGCACGGGAGCGGAATCGAGAGCGGGAGCGAAACTGGCGTGAAAATCCTCAGAATCATGCTTGGGAGGGAGCGCAGAAACGACCCCGACGTCACAATGATGGCGGAATACGCAAGCGCCGAGCTGCTGTCGCTGTGTTGTTACGCGATAGAGGAAATGCTCTCGGATTGAGAGGTAAACATGAGAGTTTAGTTCTTAATTTTAAATTCATAAAATAATTGCGGTTTTTAACCCGTAATTATTAGTCATTTTATTGTTTTTCGCATACTTTTTCGCCACAGAGTAAGTAAAACCAATTTTTATTTTAACCAATTAAAACAAAAAAGGGGGGAGAAAGGGGGGGGGGGAGGGAGGTATTTACAGTAGAAACATCAAGTAGAACGCAACGAAAATATATAGAAAACAAACCATTATAAAAAAAAAAAATACGGTGGCGTTTAATAACGGGGAAAACAATCAGGAAAAGAAAGCAGGTACATGATGATATTTCCGGGTTCTAGCTACGTACGATACGGTTCTACCAGACGTAAAGTAAGAGTCATCACAACAAAAATGCAAAACAATTACAACTAAAACTTATTCAGTTATCGAACCCAATCCAGCCATTGAGTAGTAGTATAAGATTAAGAAATCCGTAAATAAAATTGCTTTAGCAGTATTTATACGTGTACTTCGGCGCATAAAAAAAAAAGGGAAAAAAAAGAAAGAAAAAGAAGACAGGGTGACGCGATGAAGTAGAAGAAAAAAGACACATCGCAAAGTTCGTCTTTAGAGTGTGAACCCAGCAGAAGAAAAAGGTTAGACGAATTGTAGCGGCTCGTGATAGTTTGTTGCTGCTGGGGCTGTTTCCTGTCAAGATCATCTGCAGTGGAGCTTGTTTCTCATATTGCTTCATGACTTCAGACATTCTGTCGAAATAGTGTCATTTTTGTCCCTTTGGAGAAGACTCGACGCCGCGATTTCTAGGAAATTTCAGGGGTGCAGGTATGAATGAATTTTATTCCAAAGCGAAAGAACCATTTGTTGCAGAACTTGTCGACGATGTCTACAAAGCGCGCATAAAAAAAAAGGAACGAAAGCGGAGTTACTTCGGGGTTGAGAACTCTTGTCTGTTACAGTCTACGCTGTAGAATATATCACGGGCACTTTCGTCGTCGTGCGTGCTTTCCAAAGAGAAAATAATCAAAAATATGCGGACGAATGAACCGTACTTGATCGAATGAATCATAGTCTACGAAGCCGCCGAAAGACAAAATCTGGCGGAGCCGCGGTTGGGCGTTCCGGAAGCGAGTACTTTGTTTTTCAGCTGTAATGCAACATCACACTCGCGCGACCGTTTGCACCTGTGCTACAGTCGCTTTCCATTGTGGTCTTGAATGGAAAGCCCGAAACGATCCTGATTCCCAGATCAATTGTCGGCGAAGGTGATCAATTAGAAAATAGAAAGCAAACAAATCTCTGAACTTTCGGAGGTATTGAAGCAACGTTTGGTATTTTGCGCGGCTTCCGTCTCCACTCGGCGTAGTTGTGCTGTCAGGCCGTCAGAAGTTCCCGTGGCGTGACTCCTTCCATCGGCTCGTTGCGCTCATTTCTCGGCCCCGCTGCCGGTGGTGGGTTAGGCTTCTCTTTCGCCCCCAGCGTATATCACGGTGACGGGCTGCCAGGGCTGCGCGCCCGCCATAGGCGGACTCGTCTCCCTCCGCGGTTCCGACTGACAAAGTAAACAACTCACTTGCTCGACGAAGTGGGGATGGATGGGGCGCGATCGGCGCAGGTGCCATGTCCGCCTCTCCTGCGCAGGGACTTTTATGCTGTCGCTTGGTTTGGCGGTTCGGCGCCGTCGCTCAGTGCCGAGGATCCAGAGAGAGACGTCGGCAAGGTAGCGTCGGCGTCGCAGCTTCTGGCTGGTCAAAGCCGGCTGATTAAATTTGGCTCCGTGTATTGCCCGAGTATCGCGTGTGGCTGCTATATATCTATAGTTAAAAAAAAAACAAAGGGAGTTTTTTTTTTACTTTTTTTTATTGTTATCCGAACCGCTCGTTAATGCGGACAAGCGTGTGTTTGTTTTGTATATTGTGACGTCGAGTAGGATGACCTTCACCTTCCCAACAGGACGAGGAAAATAGATGGTTCGGAAGCTGTTTGAGGTTGAGAGCTTATTTCGATGAACTATGTGCGGAAAATACAATTTCATGCGCCAAAACTCATAGTTTGTTTGCTATATTGATGCCCACAGCTCACTGTTTGCTGCATATTGATTCGTGATGTCTATGTTTTTTAAAGTAACTAATCTAATGACGGGACATCTCTATTGGTGACGCGCGCCACCAAAGCGTTGATGTAATCTCCCATCCACGATTGGCCAAACGCTATGTCGTCTTGAGTAGGATTATTTCTCCTCTCATCGACGAAAATAAGAGCAATGTCAGACTGTCAACCCTGACCGTGGTGATTGAGGAGCGAGATTGCTAGGCTTCCAGTGCGCTTTTTACGCACCATCGAACTTGTCGCTCGCTACTAATAATCTCGGTCGTGACGTCAGGGATAGGAACCATGGGAGGGCGCCACCAAAACATCTCGTCTAAAGCCCCTTCATGTTTCAAAAGTAGCGCAAGGTGCGTCGATGCCCGAGGCACGTGCAACGTGCGGCCCTAGGGAAGATCATGGTTGCACAGCGCAGCACTGAGCTAGATTTCAGACGCCATGTTCTTCCCAGAAGTGGCGCGCGGCACGTGTCTCGAGTAGAGTTCCTGTATAGGCTCCCTACGGGAGCCAGAGTTGCGCGTTTGATTCCACATGCCGCGTGCCGCCCTCGCCGCTATTCGCCGAGATCCGATCACGTGAGGAGCCGTATCAAGTGTCGTGCAGCAAAGTAGACGTTGCACGCGCCCCGGCGTACGTTCCCAGGCTTTTGAGCCCGCCGCGCGCCTGGAACGCGCGGCGCTGCTATTCGCCGAATTCAGTCACGTGAGGAGCTGGATCCACATGCCATGCGTGAACGCGCAACTCTGGCTCCCGTAGGGAGCCTATACAGGAACTCTAGTCTGAGCATTTCCACAACCATGAATGGTGCCACTATTCCCAGGATAGAGGGGCTTTAAAGGGATACTGAACCAAGGAATTTAGTGTCCATAGTAAGTGGCGCACGTCCTTTCCACGAGCCACCAGCCACCGGTGTGCGCGAGCACACGCAACAAACATGACGTCAAAGACCTCCATTCGCGGTTAACATGACAGTGAAATGTATGGGCTTCGGGCCAAAGGAGAATAAAGACAAGTTTTTCATCTACACAGTGGTGTCTGGTGTAAAAGGTAAGCGATTAATTGGTCTAACAAGCACGTAGCTTTCACTTCTAAAGATGAAAAGCCTGTCTTTATTCTCCTTTGGCCCGAAGCATGCATTTCACTGTCCTTTTAAGCACGAATGGAGGTCTTTGACGTCATTTTCTTTGCGTGTGCTCGCGCACACAGGCGGCTGCTGGCACGTGGAAAGAACGTGCGCCACTTATTATGGGCACAAAATTCTTTGAGTCAGTATCCCTTTAATCTCGTCGCCAGTGGGGGGAATCAACGTTGGGGATATTCACCGGCGGCCATAGCTGAGTGCGTATAGATGCTCAGCGCGTGCTAACGGCGAGCTTACTCGGTGTTGTTGCAACGTGCTTTCCACGCCAGCAAGATTGCCGGTCTTGGGAACTTACAAGTGTGACCTCGTTCTGAGCTTGCCCAGTGAGCAGTCCACTCAAACATGGCGTCTAATGAATGCCCCCTATAGAGGATTGCAAGTAGGGCATCTGGCCGATGCGCCAGATGCCCTACTTGCGCCTAAAGCCCCTCTATCCTGGGAAAAGTGGCGCCATTGTTGTAGAAATGCTCGAGACACGTGCCGCGCGCCACTTCTGGGAAGAACATGGCGTCTTAAATCTAGCTTAGGGCTGCGCTGTGCCGCCATGATTTTCCCAAGGACTGCACGTCGCATGTGCCTCGTGCATCGACCCACTTTGCGCTACTTTTAAAACATAAAAAGACTTTACTTGAGCCTGGCTCAATTAAAAAAAAGTTTTAGTGGTGAACATAAAAACAAAATGGGGAGCTGGGTACGAACTTGCTCTCAGCAGCAGATATTTCGACCGCAAGTTAACCGTAACCTATACTTCGCAAGCTCCTGACGTTTGGTTGTGCACGCCTCACCTTATAGCCTTTGCGGTTAGTTCTTCTTGAAGGGAGACAAAATATAGAGGGCTTAGCTTTGACGTCACTACGCGCCTACTCGAGCAAGACGAAGAACCTTATTTTGTCTTTTTCTTTTTTCCGGGCAAAATGAACATTAAATTACATTGTACCTTTATATCAAGAAACCGACGTCAGAACCTCACAAAAGTGGGGAGGAAGTAAACTTACAGTAATAGGGGATAGAACGTATGAATAGTTTGTTTCCGTTCTCGCGAGACGGCTGAATACCTTTTCGTTTTTTGTAAACGGCAACTATTTATAGTTTTCTTGCGTTCATGAAGCCTGCAACAGATCGACGAGAATGGAATGAACCTTTCAGAAAGGCGCGTATATGTCGTGTTGCTTCCAAATCACGCGTCAAGGAACATATCTGCGAGGCGCCGTTGCTGAAGAACGATAGCCAGCGCGGATACGCCTTCTGTAAAGGTAAACAGTCTTACTGAACGCGCGTTTCCGTTATAACCGGTGTTACCAATGTAATCTGTTTGTTAGCAAACCCAGTTATTCGAGGAGTTCCCGCGCCAAGGTTTATTTGTAGCAGAAATAAATAATCCGGGACAAGTATTAGTACCTCAGCGGTACTAGCAGCTGCGGGACACACGGGGTCTGTTCATCACTTATACCACGCAGTGCGTTGTATATTGGTCGGAAACCGGTCAATTGTTTCATAACCCGAACAACGTTTCCTCTGCGTTTCTTTGTTCTCGTGGCCCTGTTTTTAGAGACGGATTTGAGACGCGTCAGCGCGGAGACGGCGAGGTTTTTGCACTCTTTCCTTTCGTCTTTGTGAGGTTTCCGGATTGACACGCGTGAAGTGTTCCGAAGACTGACAGCGTCACTTGTAACTTGGCGAATCTCGCGTCACAGCTGCGTGAAATGTGGCGCTTTCTATCTTGCCGCTGTTTCTGGATTAATGACGGCCCTATAGCGCCTGATGCCTCGCCCGGCCTCGCTAACGCAGCAACGCGGAACAGTGTAAAAGTAGACGGCAACTGGCGGCTCTGGCGTTTGCCTGTGACGGAACTCGGTCGAGCGTATACGTCAAATGCATCGACGCGTTGCTACGACTCAGCCTGGGAGTTTTGGAAACTGGTGAAGGGGAGGGGGTGCAAAGCACGCCTAATCTTCTCGCGATGCCTGCCTGCTTGGCCTGTTACAGTTATTAGGAGCGGGAACAGGAACCAGTAGGGCCAACTTGGGTGATTGCAGCCTGTTGCGCAAATGAAAAGGGGAAACAAAAATTAAATTGCCATTCCCTAAAACTGGAAGTCGGAACAGAATCCAAAATGATAGTGAATACCGGAAACCGAATCTTTGTAAATGGAACCAAAATTCGAGGCAGCTTCGAGAATACTAAAAAAATGCTGAACATGTCACTCTAACTCATCTGCAGTGTCGAACAGGGTGAGTCCCCTTGGCCCAACGAAGCAACGGTCAATGACTTCGTGATCCTTCCTTTCGACCTCGGTAGGTGGTATGATTATGAATTTAAATAACCAAACTTTCTCTTTAAAATCATCTGGTGGGCTAGTTGGGTAAACATCACTAAAAAATAGCGCAAGGACGACGGAAGGAAGAACCAGAAGACAGGAAAGAGCGCTAACTGACAACTGGCGTTTTATTTGCAAGAGAAAAGAAGACGAAAAGAAGTCAGGTAATTCAAGGAAAAAAGGAAGATGGAAGAAGAAGGAAGATAAAAAAAGGCATCAAATAGGAAACAGAAGGATGCTTTTTGTAATATATATACAAAATATTATGAAGCAAAAAATTGAAAAAGATAAAGAAAATAAAAGAAAAGGATAAGGAAAAAAAAGAAGAAAAAAAAGGAGGACAGGAGAAATGAGCAGAACGTAAGGGCGCAAGGGAGCTGGTGTATATTAAACATTTTAGTGAAAAACCCGAGACTGAGGTAAAACAGACGACGACAAGGAAGAGAAGGAGAACGTCTCAAACACAGCTAAACCTTTATTGAGGAAAGCACCCTTTATATAGGGTTGAAAAAGAAGGAAGGAAAGGGAACCCTTCTTCACATCACCTCTCTCCACAAAAGGTACGACATCAACTCTCTCCACCAAAGACACGACACCGGACTTCTAACAATGGGGTCAAACCAACAAAAGAACTGACAGCACCAACGATGACACATCAAAAAAAAAAGAGAAGAAGAAGAAATAATTTAGTGAAGAAATTAATGTGTAGGAAGGATCTTCAGGGATAAAAGCTGAGGTAAAACTGTTCTTTTTCCGATAAGGCTACTGAAGGAGCACTGATGCAGGCGTCGCCCTTGGATAGTATGACGTGTGCTTCGAAGAGTTCTCTACTCCTCTGACCAGAGAACCGTTTGAGTACTTTCGTGTGCTTGAAGAGTGGGGTCAACAGACAGTCCCTTACATGTCAGGCTAAGCCTTAGCCTGACATGTAAGGGACTGCAGTTCTCTACTCCTCTGACCAGAGAACCGTTTGAGTACTTTCGTGTGCTCGAAGAGTGGGGTCAACAGACAGTTCCTTCCATGCCAGGCTAACCGTTTGAGTACTTTCGTGTGCTCGAAGAGTGGGGTAAACAGACAGTCCCTTACATGTCAGGCTAAGCCTTAGCCTGACATGTAAGGGACTGTCTGTTTATCCCTCTTCGAGCACACGAAAGTACTCAAACGGTTAGCCTGGCATGGAAGGAACTGTCTGTTGACCCCACTCTTCGAGCACACGAAAGTACTCAAACGGTTCTCTGGTCAGAGGAGTAGAGAACTCTTCGAAGCACACGTCATACTATCCAAGGGCGACGCCTGCATCAGTGCTCCTCCAGTAGCCTTATCGAAAAAAGTACAGTTTTACTTCAGCCTTTATCCCTGAAGATCCTTCCAACACATTAATTTTTTCAGTGAATTATTTCTTCTTCTTCTTCTCTTTTCTTGTGTCCTTCTCCTTCTTTTTCTTCCTTTTTTTCCTTATCCTTTTCTTTATTTTCTTTATCTATATATATTACAAAAAGCATCCTTCTGTTTCCTATCTGATGGCTTTTTTTATCTTCCTTCTTCTTCTTCCATCTTCCTTTTTTTCTTTGAATTACCTCACTTCTTTTCTTCTTTTCTCTTGTAAATAAAACACCAGTCGTCAGTTAGCGCTCTTTCCTGTCTTCTCGTTCTTCCTTCCGTCGTCCCTTGCGCTATTTTCTAGTGAAGTAAACTTTCTCATTAACCGTAAGCAAGCTACGTATGTTGGGGAGAGAAACTTTCCCAAATTACCAGTGATATCGGGGGTACCACAAGGCAGAGTCCTGGAACCACTTTTATTTCTAGTATATATTAACCACCTCCCACTCAACTAATCATCCCACATAAGACCCTTCGCGGATGAGTGTGTTGTTTATCGTCGCATCACTAACCCGGATGAGCAAGCACTATTACAAAAGGATCTGAACATAATTTCACTTTGGGTGCAACGCATGACAACTAAACATAAATACAAATGAAACTAAATATGTATCATTTGCCAGCCGACCCTCTCCATCACTAAGGAAATATACACTCAACCACGCAGACATAGAGAAGGTTACTACTTACAAGTACCTACGAGTCACGTTTGCAGAGGACCTCACTTGGAATGAACACATCAATAACACCGTGTACAGTGCGTGTAAAGCACTAGGATACAGTAAACGCAATCTTTTTCGCTCATCAAACACTGTAAAACTGACTGCATATAAAACCTTCGTCAGGGCAAAACTAGAATACGCTAACATCATCTGGTGCTGGTGTCTTCATCAAGCATATCTTATCAACATGCTCGCATCGGTACAAAATAAAGCATCACGTTACATTACTCGTGACTTCTCGTATACCTCGATGTCACAGCTATAAAAAGCAAAATTGGACTGAAGATTACTAACTGACAGAGGCAAGATTGCCCGTCTTTTTTTCTTTCATGGCATTTCTGAGTTTTGTCTGAACATCGCAGCTTACATCTCCAGTATCTATCTTACATTTCCAAACGCCTTGATCATCCCCTTAAAGTTCAGCCTCCCTTCTCCAGAACTAACAAATTTCAAAACTCTCCACTCTTGTAGTAAAGTGGTAATTTGAGCTAGTTGGTACTATCAGAAACAATGTGAGCGTGAACGCGCCTCCGCGTGTCGCCGCTACCTGAGGCGCCGCCCTGCGGCGTCGTTGTGAAGTTTTGCGCATGCGTGTAAACATCCTGTCGCTGTTCTCGATGACTGTTAACCCCCGTCTGTCGTCTGCTATGCGCACGCTGGCGGCCGCTCGCGCTGTCGTCTGCTATGCGACTCGTGTATTTTCGTCGCAACTCAGACAAACGACTTAACATGATTAAGGAGTTTCTTGTGCGATTACGCAATGCCCACATTTGATACGTGATAAGTAGCTGGCTTCTTTCATTGGGTCGAGATACAGCGATAACATGCAAATAGATTCAAGACAAAATATCTGCAAAGCTTAGCGTTTAACTACGGGGAGCCCGAAAAAGATTCAGTTGAGTGAAAAAAGGCTAGAGTTCCTGACGACGAACAAGTCAACGTAGTTGAGCTGTCGCTGCGTTTCCGAGTTTCCGCCCCGTTCCTGTTTCCAGTTTCCGAGTTTCCTGTGTGCAGAAAGGACACAGTATGAGAACTCTACTAATAAACCTGTCGAGCACATGGCCGACGGCATAGCATATGTTTTCATGTGTTAGGGCCACATGTTCCAAGAATAAAAGCATTGTGTTTTACTGAAGACTTTCGGGCAACTCAACACCACTGAAGCTGTCCAGGGCAAACACAATTCGCGTAGGAAGCGCGGGTGTCCACCGGAGCGCACAATGTTGTGCGGCAGACGACAACACGAACGGCCGCCAGCGCACGCATACCAGACGACAGACGGGGGTTAACAGTCAAAGCGAGAACAGCGACAGGATTTTTACACGCATGCGCAAAACTTCCGAACGGGGACGCAGGGCGGCGCCTCAGGTAGCGGCGGCACGCGGAGGCGCGTTCATGCTCATATTGTTTCCGATAGTACATTCACTAATATTAAACAGCGCACAAAACGTCGGCGGAAGAGAAAAGGACAGTACGCTCTTCCTTCCGTCGGCGCTCTTTCGTTCTACTGTCCTGTTCTCTTCCGCCGACGTTTTGTGCGCTGTTTAATATTAGTCTCCACTCTTTCTTGCCATTGCCGACTGGAACTCATTGCACACGTACATTGTCCACAAAACTGAAAAAAAAAAGTGAAATGTGTTATTTATTTTTGTTTGTACAGTGTTATTTTTTTACAGCAGAGCTGTTAAAGGGATACTGAACCAAAGAATTTAGTGTCCATAATAAGTGGCGCTCGTTTTTTCCACGAGCCAGCAGCCGCCGGTGTGCGCGAGCACACGCAACGAAAATGACGTCAAAGACCTCCATTCGCGCTTAAGAGGACAGTGAAATGCATGGGTTTCGGGCCAAAGGAGAATAAATACAGGTTTTTCATCTCTACAAGTGAAAGCTACGTGCTTGTTAGACCAATTAATCGCTTACCTTTTGCACCAGACACCACTGTGTAGATGAAAAACTTGTCTTCATTCTCCTTTGGCTCGAAGCCCATACATTTCACTGTCATCTTAACCGCGAATGGAGGTCTTTGACGTCATTTTTGTTGCTTGCGCTCGCGCACACCGGCGGCTGCTGGCTCGTGGAAAGAACGTGCGCCACTTATTATGGACACTAAATTCCTTGGTTCAGTATCCCTTTAAGGGCTAGTTTCCCCAGGATCGTGTCCGCCAGCAAACAAATGTCGACACAACACCCTGGACAGCTTCCGCCATCTATGAGCGACGGCGGCACCCAGACAACCGGCTGCCGGTTGTCTGGTTGGCGCCGTCGCTCATAGATGGTGGCAACCTTTCCAGCCTTTTCACTCTGGCTAGACGACTTCCGGCCGACCATTACTTCATTTTCAGCATAGTACAGCTTCGCTGGTCTTCCTTCTTCACCAGAGTGGAAAGGCTAAAAGTTTTTTTCGAGTTTTGCTTTTTTTTTTTATTGTGTACTTTATTGTAGTTAGCCCCCCCCCCCCCCCCCCCTCCTCTCTTAATGTAAAGTGCTCTCTTGAGCACTTTTGAGGTAGTAAAACAGAACTGAACTTAGTCCCCGGGTGTCGGCAGTATTGCTGAATAAAATGAACCAGACTTGACGATGTTCGCATCGGGATCATCCGGCTGTCGATCAGGCGTCTCGTTGTGACTCGAGGCACCAAACCCAACTTCGGACGCTCAATCACATCTCTGTCTGGCGCCTAATTGCATGAACCGCCGCTGTACAGTCGTCGGGCGTCGCCATGAGGACAACAAGTAACATGCATGGAGAGTCTCTGTAACTTTGTCTCTTCCACTTTCAGACTCCGATTCTGATATTTCGAAATGAGCGGTGTGGCACGATTGCTATGGTCGTTAAAAAAACGTGCTTTCGGAACGTCAGTAACATAGTTTATAGAACAGTAACTTTCGAAATCGTGTACGTTACCGCAAGCGACCTGAAAGGAGAAAATAAGGACGAATCAAATGGGTGAGAGAACGGCGTGGATTTTTGACCGGCCGGTACGCACGATAGCGATTTTTTGCATGCTTTTGGGGTTGCATTTTTTTTACATGCTTTTAAAATGTATGAGAAAAAATTTATTTATTTCTGGGGTGTCAGGGAACCCCCTTAAAGCGCCACTGGTGAGAAAAAAATCGAAGTTTCTTTTAGCTAACAAGAGCCTTATAGAAAAATAACACAACACACAAATTGTTTCAAGACAACATAAGTTATATGATTTAGTTTATGGGAGTCAGTTGAAGTTTACCGCCACCATTGATGAGGATGACAATTTTTAAGAATTGCTATATCTAGAGTGACGCTCTGTAGTCCTTTCATCCTTTAATTGGCTCCAAGAAGAGGGACGTGAGGATGGATGGGTCATGGATGAAGGGATCGATGGATAGATACGGCTAAACCCTTTTAATCCGGCAACGGCTTGCACCACTTATAGTCAGTATTTTTAATTTCAACATCGAACATGTATCGAATGTCTTCGAACGTGTTTCTGGTTTTATGTTTTCCTTTTAGTTATCTTTGCTTTGTTTTGTATCCCACGCCTGCACGGGCCAATTAGAAAGCGTTGCGATATTGCCGCGCGCGCAGCTTGCCAAGTAGGCAGCGCACGCGTGGCCTAACGGTTATAGCGCCTGTCTCCCACGCGAAAAGCCAGGGTTCGATTCCTGGCCGCGGGGACACCTTTTTGTTGACATCTAATGTAATGTTCTGGTAAATTCGAGAACCGTGCTGCTTGTTCGAGTTTAGAGTTCTACACGCCGAACCTTCTACGCCGATTATTCCAGAAGCCTACGCGTGTACATAAGGGGCTTCGCGTGGCGAGCCAAGTCAGTTTTCGCCTCAGCGTTCGATCCCGCTGCTTCGCCGCCTTCGACGCCCGCGACGCTCTGTTGTTATCTTTCTTCTTTCTCTTTTTTTTAATTTTTGGGCACAAGTTCGCCCCATTAAAGTTCAGTTCACTCTGTCACTCGCCGCTTTCTCACTTGTCATTCGTGACAATTTGGTGGAGGTGCGGGGTATCGCATGCCCCTGCCGCGTACCCCTCCGAGGGCCCGCTGTGCAAGTCCGACGCCAAGCCCCCAAGAACCGAACGAAGACCAGACCGGGATCCGATCAAGCCGCCGGAACCTTGGCCTACCCCCGGAATTAGGACCCTTACCACCAAAGACCAGGCAAACAAGGAGGACGACGATGGCCAACCAGTCGGAGACCCCGGCCGCTTCTGCCGTCGCACCCCGGACTCCGACGCCATTCCACGGGGAGATCCACGAGGACGTTGAGGATTGGCTACAACATTACGAACGAGTGGCCCGCCATAACCAATGGACACCGGAGCAGTGCCTTCAGAACGTCTACTTCGCTCTGGAAGGCACGGCACGCACCTGGTTTGAGAACCACGAAGCGTCGATTTCGTCGTGGGAAGAATGCCAGGCCGAGCTGCGACGCACCTTTGCCAACCAGCAGCGACGACAGCGTGCCGAAGATCTCCTCCAAGCAAGACACCAAGGGCCAAATGAGAGCGTCACAAGCTTTGTTGAAGACGTTCTCCGCCTCATGAACCGCGCCGACCCAAACGCTTCCGAAGAAAAAAAGTTGCGGGTCCTAATGCGGGGCGTGAAAGAAAACATCTTCGGAGGCCTCGTGCGGAGCCCGCCTACCACCGTCGAAGGTTTCATCACTGAGGCCACCAACATCGAACGCGCCCTTCACGCACGGGCCTCACACTACCAGAGACCTCCCGGCTTCGCTGCCCTCTCGCCGTCCAGCTGCAGCATCCCGGACATCCGTGACATCATCCGGGACGTCGTTCGGGAAGAAATCAAGAAGATCCTGCCTGCTGCCCCCCAGCCTGCCTCGCTGTCAATAGCCGAAGTTGTCCGCGAGGAAGTTCAGCGGGCATTTCATCCTGAGGCCCCTGCCAGCGCAGCAGTACCAGAGGAGCCTTCTCTGACCTATGCCGCCATAGCTCGGAGACCGGCGCCAGCTGCCCAGCAGTATTCGACGCCACCTCGACGTGTCCTACCAGAGCCACAGACTTTCCGACGTCGGGAAGGGCAACCCGAGTTCGTCCGCACTGAACACTCGACGCCGAGGAAGACCGACGTCTGGCGAACGGCCGACCGACGCCCGCTCTGCTACCACTGCGGGGAAGCCGACCACATCTACCGCAGCTGCCCCTACCGTCGACTTGGGCTGCGTGGTTTCCACCCGAACGACCCACGCCCGAGGTACGGCGAACGCCCTCGCGATATCGAGGAGTACCTTCGACGCTCGCCCTCTTCAGTACCGTCTCTCCGCCGTGAATCTCGCTCGCCGTCACCACGACGTTCAGCGTCTCCAGCGCCACGACCCCGCCGAGAGAGCCTGTCTCCCCTGCGTCGCCGGGAAAACTAGGCGCGGCAACGCCTGGAGGTGGCGTTGCCGAAGACGACCGAAGTAAAGAGCCTCCAAGAACGACGGAGCGCTCCCACTCTCCCGACGCTGCGCATCGCAACGACGCTCCTGCTTCGGTGTCCAACAACCTCAACGTTATCATCGACGGCCACGACGCGACGGCACTCGTCGACACCGGAGCAGACTACTCCGTTCTGAGTGGGAGGCTCTCCCGCCGCCTTCGAAAAGTCATGACGCCGTCGGATGGACCTCAAATACGAACCGCCGGAGGACACCTCATTACACCAGTCGGGAGATGCACTGCTCGCGTCGAGATCCACGGTGAGACGTGCCCTCTGAAGTTCGTCGTTCTACAAGACTGTTCCAGAGACGTCATTCTCGGCATGGACTTTCTGTGTGAATACGGCGCCGTCATCGACCTTGGTGAGAACAGATTGACGCTGCGCAAACCTGTTCCGCCTTCTGAGAAACCCCAAACAGCGTCAGCCGCCGTCCGAGTCGCTGCCGCCCACGTGAACCTGCCGCCGCGATCAAGTGTTGTCGTACCCGTCGTGACCGATGCAGCTACCTGCGGCGAAGTTGTTCTTGAAGGCAACCTTCAATTGCTCCTGGGAAGAGGAATAGGCGTCGCAAGAGGAGTGACTAAACTTCAGAATGGCCGCACCGTGGTCCTCGTGACAAACTTCCGACAAGAAACGCAACACCTCACAAAAGGTGCAGCTGTGGGCTACGTCGAGGAACTTTGGAACTCCGCCGAAATCGCCGCGATTGATGAAGAATCATCGCCACCTCAGCAAGACATTACGCCGCCAGCGCAGCTTGACATTGACCCCAAGCTTCCAGGCCCGAAACGACGGCAGCTGAGTGACCTCCTCGCAGAATACAGCAACTGCTTCGCGACGTCGTCGAAGGTGCGCCAAACCACCGTTGCGAAGCATCGCATCGTCACCGACGACGACGCGCTCCCTGTGCACCGATCGCCGTACCGAGTCTCCATAAAAGAACGGGAGGTCATCCAACAGCAAGTGGAAGAAATGCTGAACGACGACATAATCCAGCCTTCAAGCAGTCCGTGGGCCTCTCCAGTCGTGCTGGTTAGGAAGAAGGACGGAACGCTTAGGTTCTGCGTGGACTACCGGCAGCTGAACTCGGTAACGAAGAAAGACGTCTATCCACTCCCCCGAATCGATGACACGCTAGACCGCCTTCGCCATTCTCGATACTTTTCATCGATGGACCTGAAGAGCGGCTACTGGCAGATTGAAGTCGACGAACGGGACCGAGAGAAGACAGCTTTCGTTACGCCAGATGGCCTGTACGAGTTCAAGGTCATGCCTTTCGGCCTATGCACGGCGCCGGCCACGTTCCAGCGTGTCATGGACACAGTACTGGCAGGGCTGAAGTGGCAGAGCTGTCTCGTCTACCTTGACGACGTCGTAGTGTTTTCAAGTGACTTCGACGAGCACTTGCGACGACTCCGAGCTGTTCTCCAAGCCATTCAGACCGCCGGACTCACACTCAAGCCGTCAAAGTGCCGGTTCGCCTATGACGAACTGAAGTTTCTTGGCCACGTGGTTAGTAACAAAGGCGTCCGCCCAGACCCCGAGAAGACTCGCGCCGTCGCGGCATTTCCAGCGCCGACAGACAAGAAGGCCGTGCGAAGATTCCTTGGACTTTGCGCCTACTATCGACGCTTCGTTCGGGATTTCGCTAAAATTTCCGCACCACTCACAAACCTCACGAAGGACGCCGAGAAGTTCAAATGGGGCGAGGAGCAGCAGCAGGCATTCGACGAGTTGAAACGACGACTCCAGACTCCTCCTGTGCTTGGTCATTTCGATCAGGATGCGGAAACCGAGATTCACACGGACGCAAGTAACGCGGGACTCGGCGCAGTACTGGTCCAAGTGCAAGAAGGCATCGAGAGAGTCATCGCCTATGCAAGTCGGACACTGTCCAAGGCGGAGAAAAATTACTCCACGACTGAGAAAGAATGCCTTGCGGTCGTCTGGGCAATCACGAAGTTTCGTCCGTACTTGTACGGGAGCCCGTTCCGCGTGGTGACGGACCACCATTCGCTTTGCTGGCTTGCGAACCTCAAGGACCCGTCAGGACGCCTCGCTCGATGGAGTCTCCGACTGCAAGAGTTCAACATGACTGTGGTCTACAAGTCAGGCCGCAAGCACAGCGACGCCGACTGCCTGTCCGGAGCCCCCGTCGAAACCCCTTCCGGCTGCAGCGACGACAATGACGACGAGTGCTTCCTAGGAGCAGTCAACACCGACGACATGGCACGACGTCAACGGGACGATCCTGAGCTGCGCGCATTGTTCGAGCACCTGGAAGGGGGCGGGAGTACCGTGCCCCGTGTTTTCTCACGAACCCTGCCGACTTTCGCCATTCGACAGGGTGTGCTCTACAAAGAGAACTTCGGAAACAACAACTCGCCGTGGCTGCTGGTAATCCCGGCCGACCTTCGAGAGGAGATTTTTCAAGCATGTCATGATGACCCGACGTCGGAGTGCACCTTGGTTACAGCCGGACACTGCTCCGTATTCGTGAAAAGTATTACTGGCCCAAGCTCCCCAAAACCGTCCACCTCTACACCCGATCCTGCCACGAGTGCCAGCGACGCAAGAAACCGCCGACGAAGCCGGCAGGTCTCCTGCAGCCGATTCCTCCGCCAACTACACCGTTCCAGCAGATCGGAATGGATCTACTCGGTCCTTTTCCGCCGTCGACCCTGGGAAACCGGTGGATAATCGTCGCCACAGATTATCTCACGCGGTACGCAGAAACGAAAGCCCTTCCTTCAGGGACGGCTGTTGAAGTCGCCAAGTTTTTCATCGAATCCATCGTCCTCCGGCACGGCGCTCCCGAAGTTCTGATTACAGATCGCGGATCATCGTCCATGGCACAGCTGACCCAAGAAATCCTCCGGCTCAGTCACACCAGCCATCGTCGTACTACTGCGTACCACCCACAAACCAACGGGCTGACGGAGCGACTCAACAAGACAATCGCCGACATGATTTCTATGTACGTCGACGTAGAGCACAAGACGTGGGACGAGGTGTTGCCCTACGTCACGTTCGCCTACAATACGGCGGTGCAGGAGACAACAGGATTCACACCTTTCCAGCTGGTACATGGTCGGAAGGTAACGACCATGCTGGACGCGATGCTGCCCCATGAGCCAGCTGACAATGAAAGCGACGACGCCCAGGTGGTTGCTCAACGGGCCGAAGAAGTCCGGCAGCTCGCCCGACTCCTGATCCAAGACCAGCAACGCGTCGACGCGGGCCGCTACAACCTTCGTCGTCGGGACGTCCACTTCCAGTCCGGAGACAGGGTGTGGGTGTGGACACCGATCCGCCGCCGTGGTCTCAGCGAAAAACTCTTGAAGCGCTACTTCGGACCCTACAGAGTGCTTCGTCGACTCGGGGATCTGAACTACGAGGTGATGCCCGACGGAACACGGACTTCATCACGGCGCCCTCCACGACCAGAAGTCGTCCACGTCGTGCGCATGAAGCCGTACTACGCTCGATAGGACTGTGGACCTTATGTGTTCCAAATGACTCTTTAGCTTACCGTTCTTTTTGTTCGGTTTGTTTTGTGCTGCATCGGGGCGATGCACTTTTTAAAGGGGGGAGTAATGCCGCGCGCGCAGCTTGCAAAGTAGGCAGCGCACGCGTGGCCTAACGGTTATAGCGCCTGCCTCCCACGCGAAAAGCCAGGGTTCGATACCTGGCCGCGGGGACACCTTTTTGTTGACATCTAATGTAATGTTCTGGTAAATTCGAGAACCGTGCTGCTTGTTCGAGTTTAGAAAGTTCTACACGCCGAACCTTCTACGCCGATTATTCCAGAAGCCTACGCGTGTACATAAGGGGCTTCGCGTGGCGAGCCAAGTCAGTTTTCGCCTCAGCGTTCGATCCCGCTGCTTCGCCGCCTTCGACGCCCGCGACGCTCTGTTGTTATCTTTCTTCTTTCTCTTTTTTTTTTTTATTTTTGGGCACAAGTTCGCCCCATTAAACGTTCAGTTCACTCTGTCACTCGCCGCTTTCTCACTTGTCATTCGTGACAATATGTTACTAATATTAAAAATATACAAAAATTTCAGTTGAGTCTTTCGATAGTAATATTTCTGAAAATTACGATCCGTGTGACAAAAGCGCTTCTTCACAAGCGGTGCGCGCAACTACCGCCTTACGAATGGCCAGGAAGAAAATGAGAATATATTCATCGTTCCCTCGACCTACGTCAGACAATTTCGTCTTGGTTATTTTTGGTTATGAATTCCCCTTCCCAACATAATATGTTTTCCCTCGCGCTTCTTACAGACAGACAGGCATCGAATCGGTCTACTCGTGCACTAAGGGTGCCTCGATGTTTCTGTCTGCACGTCATTCATCCTCGCAGCCAATCGTAGGTCCGCATAGATTGTCATTCTAGAGATTGCAATTTTTTTTACATTTTTATTCTAACCGATGCGGTCAAATGTCAGCACTACGGCATAAATACTGGGTGTTCTGGAAACTTATTTTGACATATGTCTTTTTTATGCGGACTTTAAAATTCGAATCAAATTAATTTGATCTCTATTTGTCACTGGCTGCCTAAAACGCTCACGTTTCTCTTTTCCCGAGTTGCCGAACTTGCCGCTCCTGATGCAACGACTCTGCTCGTCAACGAACGGGAATTGGTTCTAGAAATTACTCCCATGTTCCGTTTCTCCCCAAGATGTACCGATGCGAAAGCTAGGAGCCCGACCTCGTAGCTTGGGCAGGTTCTCCCTACGCGAGAGTTCGTGCAGCCGAGATACGTCCTTCAGCAAGCAATTCGCGCTTGTATAGACCGTTCCACTAGGAGGAACGGAGAGAAAAAAAATGCCCTCTCCCTCTCACCCCGCGAGTCGTCTGCTCCGCCGAGTGGGCTGTACCTAACATCCGGCTAGTGCTGAAACTCGGTTTAACTTTTGGAAATTTCAAGCGCAGATGCGCGAATTTCGATATGCAAGTTATCGTGTAATGCTATGCTCAATAAAACGACTAACCGGGTCCAATTGCGCTGTTACCTGCGTGCAAATAAAGAAAAGAAATGGGAGAACTGTGTCCGAGTGGTCGGTCTCTCCGGCGAAAAGTAAATTCGGTTGTTTTAGCTTTTTTACTGTACAAAGTTCGTACTGGTGTAGGCCTTCAGCGACAGTAAGTGGAATTCTGGAATAATAAATAAAAACGTGTTCTCCTGACGCAATAGACGCAGTGGTTGAGGGCAGTGCTGCCGACTGACTCCCCTTCTATTGAAGTAACGAAACAGACATATGCTAGTTGATAATTTACTGAAATAAAACAACAGGACGCTATAGGCTGATTTTGGAGTAGCCAAAAATATTCTAAGAACGCGAACCACTTCACAACGGCAGCCCCGAGCGAGAGTTGGATGTTCGGTACAGCCCACCGGTACAGCCCAAAGATGGAGAACGGCAACCTCCCAGTTTGCCGTCTGCTAGCGGAACCGGGCGCGTGCCCTCCCTCTCGTTTTACCCCGCAGAACCTGCTGAACTTCCCGGATGTCTGGAGAGGGCGTTGCGGTCGAACAAAATGGCACCGCCCTGAGAGCTCTAAATGGAATGGTCTATAGCCTTCGAGGTTTACGCAGGTTGCACTCTCACCAACAACTAGGGAGGACGTGACGAAAGTCGAGCCTCAGAGTGGCCCCAGGCATTCTCTTTTTTTTTTTTTACTTTATTTTGCCTATATCAAAATGCTGATACAAAAAAAAAAAGAAAAAAGGTTAAAGGTTAAAAAGGCATTACGACACAAGGTGTCTACTAACCCAGAAAACGGGGAAAACCCGGCATTGCCAGGGAATTCGGCTAGTGTGTAAACGTCAGGAAATTTCCACCCCAATCAGCATCGGCCAGGAAAACTGAGGTTTCCTTCCCCTGGACGACAGCAAACGACGCGTTTTGTGGTGTGACACACATTGCAGGGGATTCTACCGACTTGCCGATGCAAATCTCTGCTCGGAAACTAGAGTCTTGGGGGAACACGGAGATTCAACCCCAATCGCCTCCTCTTGAAACGCGCGCACCAAGACGAACTTTCTAATTTGTTAACTGCGAATGTTTTGTTGGAAACCTCAAGGAGAAATCTTTGATCACCAAATGGATGGTTTATGACGCCGTGTCGTCTGCCGAGGGGAATACCGACACTGATTTGACGAAGATGCTGCAGATGGTGTGTGGAAAAATATCCCATTGATAAGAGGAATGACAGAAAATAAAGATAAAAAGGACTAAGGCAACATGAATGTTCCCGAAAGAAAACCTGCCGCGGCTTTCGATAAGGAGCTTGAAAATAATAAGGGAAGACTTCTGTATGAGGCAGAACCATATCCTCTCTTATTTAAAATGAGATATACTATCTGAAAGCATCAGTTGCATGTAGTTGAACCTCAGTTGCCTTTATTACACTTTAACAATATTATGCCGCCATACTTGGTTTTGTCATCAATGTCGGCTCTTGAGCACTTCAGTGTGTTGTCTAGCCAGGCGATTACGTATGTTTGCATCTTTAAAAAGGTGGAATGTTGACCGGTCACTTTGAATGAATAACAGTGTATTGTAAGTACGTATATATGCTTATGCAGCACGTTACCAAGGAACGACAATATATTTAAACTCTCCAGTAGTTTAGTTAAAACAGGATATTTATTCAGCAAAAAAATATAAAAGATAGACTGGCCAGGTAAAGAGATCCAGTGCTTGGCAACCGCCCTATCGGCTCTCAGGTATGCCACCAGTATTGCAAATAAAAACTGCATCTTAGACAGGTCCTGTCCCCTTAGTAGTGGGCCAAGGTATTTAGACAAAAGAGTCAGGTAATTTGAAAAAGTCGTTTTGGTAAACACTTCGGCGAAGTAAACACTGATACGCAAACAGGTCACGTAACAGCCAATTTCAATAAAAAAAATACTTCAAGTGAAAAAAAAAAAAAAACATGAAGAAAGCTTAACTCTGGATAACTCTTCGTGTTCCACTCCCTAGTATCCTGACTTACCCTGACCCCTACCCGAGACTTGGCCCGAGCCTGGTATTTCAACGACGGTCTGCGTTGGTTGGTGTTGATCGCGGGAGCCGGAACCGTCAACCCGTCCACGCACCCGACTATACGCCCGTCCTCCACAGCCGCATTTGAACCGCGTGGCCTCGAAGAAGCGCTCGCCGCTCGTTGCCAACACTCCCACAACGGACCGCGTCCGCGTTGCACGGGGTTCCAGTGTGTGTCTCCTCAAATGAGGCGCGCGCGCGGACCGAAGCGGTGTGAGTGGAGCCCGTTAAGGAAAAATCTTGAATGGGTGCTTGGGAGACGACTGCGGCGGCGGCCGAGTGTAGCCACCGCGCACGAGCGGGTGCCGAGGGTCCGGAATCGCTAACGGTCCCCCTCCGCCGAGCGACAAAAGCTGCGCGCTGCCATCTGTGCGCGATCCATCAGCGAATCAGACACCTTGGCGAATTGCACGTTGGAAATCGCACGCGCGCTGCTGCTGCTGCTGCTGCTGCCGCCGTTGGCGCGTCCCTGGCCAACTCGGGCTTCCGTGCCCTCTTTGCCTGGGGCCCGTTTTGCTGCCGGGGCTCGCAGTGACGCATGCACCGCGTCGGGACGGGGGCTCGTGGCGCGCTTAATTGGGGAGCGCCCCCCCCCCCCCCCCCCCCCCGCACACTCCCGGCGTCGGCGCAACGCTTGCGTAGGGATTATTGGGAGGAGGAGGGAAAGCGTCGCCGAAACCTACCGAGCTCCTAGTTGACCAACTGCGCAAGCTCTTACCGCCATCTCCCGGCTATCTGGGATCTCTGGTCCCGAGTGCGACGGTGGCTAGGCATTCAGTCGGAACAGGTTTGCTTTTTTTTTTTTTTCGTGTTTTTTGTTTGTTTGTTTTGTTCTTGTTTCTGGAGGGTAAGGGGGTGATTTTAGTTGACCCGAACCGGCAACACGACGATCGCTTGTAAAGAGATCCCGACGTGGCACAATGTATTCGACCGACGAGCTTCTTCTATGGCTACTGCAAGGTGCCAACTGCTGCCACCTCGTTCAGAAAATCTTGTTTAGCTTTTGCGGGGACTGGACGTTATACGGACGTTGTTGGGGAGGTTTTAACGTATAGGAGCTTTGTTTAGATGTAGTAACTCGGGCAAACTTATTTCGCGAAGAAAATTGGTTATTGAGAGGAAGGGCCAAATGCGACATGCTAATTTTATTTTTGATGATTCCTCCGTCACGTCGCCGTAAGAACGCTTGACCCTGACAATATTGCCGACTATTTGACGTGATTTATAGTGCAGGCTACCTGCGAGCATCGTTTTCGCAATCAATCAGAGAAGACACATAAAGGCATATGAAATAACGCTTCCAATACGTAGTTTTTTTTTTTGTTTTTTTTTTTTATGGAGACAGTAGAACAATGAAGCCCAAGCAAAGAACAACGGGCGCCTTACTATTGTTCTTGTTTTGAAAATCAAGGGCTGTCAATAAATAATGTAGGTGGTGTCTGAACTTTTAAACGATAGCGGTAATAGGTCACCACCATGCCCTCGACACACACGAATCCACCATGCGTACGAGGACATCTCTCGACGTCCCGTGTTGATCTCTGCGATTGGACGATCGATTTCAGGCGGAATTAAGTCATCCGAACCAACGCCTATTCTCATTTATTTTTTTTTTTCCTGGGCCTTTACGTGGAGGCATTGTGTGCAAGAGAACCTCTTAAGCGACGTACGCCCGCTGCTGCTTTTTCGAGCGTCGACTTCCTAATAAGGTCGCTGGTATTGGCGGGACGCAGAAAATCCCGCGCGAGGCGCGCCCTGTCTCTAGTTTGACACGCTCAAAACAGTCGCTTGAGGAGCGGTCGCCTATTGGGTTGACGTGTCTCAACCAAGCTTTATTTCGAGGCAAACACGTCTCGCGCTCGTGCGCGTGGCTAAAAGGCTCGCCTGCATATTGTTAGTCGTCTTGCGTTCTTTTCTCTTCTTTGGTTATTGTAACGCTCCGTTGCGTAAAAACTCTCGTATGCTGCTCTTTCTCGGTGGAGCTACAACACTAAGGCTTTAGTGTCGTGTTATTTAAGACGTCGGATATCATGTGCCCTTCCTATTTTGTCAGTGGGCGCAATAAGTACATTTTTTGTTGGCTTCCTGGGCGGCGTGTCTCGCAGGTTCTTGGTTCTCACTCTCTCTAAAGTGTCCAGTGTCAGTCATTCCGCCAAGGGTTCTTGGAATACCGCATCGTTTTGGTGTAATCCCGTTTTAAACGCACCTTTCACGGCATATAAAAATAACATTTCCAATAAAAATAAAGGAAATATGTATCCGAAGGAGGCAGTAGCAATGTTCACCTTCTCAAGCCAACATCTACTAATATCAAGCCAGCGATAAATGAAATGAGCTAGACCTATACCGGAGGGACTCTACCTCTTGAGGCGTAATATGCTTGAGGGTGTTGGCTGACATGAAAATACGCTGTGCTACTTCTCAGGAAATACAGTATAGCGCACACATTAAACCGTGCAACTGCGGGTGACATTTTTACCGTGCCTCGATGCAAAAGAATGGCGTGGTTATGATGAGCCTTTGTCTCGGGTAATACGTACAGCCCTGCTCTCCTAATTCGTAGTCGTTTGGATAGCAGGATATCTTGCGCATATAGTGCAATGCCGCATTCTTCCTGCCGGTGCGTTCCTGAGGTCTAGTGAAGTAGGCATTTTTGTGTTCTGTGGGTAACAAATTCCATGGCGTCAGTTTTGTGTTGACACGAACCATTAGTTCTCAAACGGTGTCCCACTTTGCGCTCCTTGCCGCCATCACTATAGTATATCCTGAGTCTCCTGTTTTCCGGTCGTCCTGCAGCGTCCAAAAAGGGTCGAAGCTCGAACTGCAGCCGCGCAGCCAATCTCCGGTCAAAGCCGAAGCGTTACCGATGTGCGCAGCTTACAGCGTCGCCCCGCATACGTCTCCCCTCGAAATGAATCTTCCTCGGCCTTTCATTCCGAAAGGTCTCCCGGTGGCGAGGTGACCCGGGTGCGAGCGAGTGCGCGTATTGCGCGAGGCGTCGCGCGGTCGGGCAGCGGCCGTCTGATGCTCCCCATTTCCGCAGTGCGTTCTTCGACAGGGACCTTTCAATCGCGGCCATTGGCGACCCCACTCACGTCGCTTCCCGGTGAAGCCCGCCGCGTCTCGCCGGTGTCGTCCGCCGAAGGGGCCGCTGGCGTCCTCAGGGGTGACTTATGCGCAGGGCTGAGGGGCAACCGGCCGCGCCGCCGGACTCGGGCCCCGGGGTGATTTACGCCGCTTCTGAGGACCCCGACCGGACCGCGTATGCGCGCGCGACAACCGGGGCCCTTTGTGGGGCCGTGTAGATGCAGCTGCCGCTTCCCAGTCGGCGCTTGCGCAAATACGCGCTCGCCGGGCCGTCCTGTTGCGCGACGATGCCGAGTGAACCCGCCGAGTTTGAAGAGTAACGCCGCGTTCTCGATGCGGGCTCCGGGTCGCCCGATATTATCTCGTTTTACTCGCTCGCTTGTCGTCTTTGCGGGCACCGTTTATAGTTGAACGTAACGGGGCTGAACGACGGCTCATATCCGCGGTATTCCGCCCGTGCACTGCAGTCGACCAGCACCGACGGTGCACTGGCAGCGCGGTATATGTCGCGTTTGAGTCTCGTCATGTCGTAGAGGCTTGGGCGTGCGCCGTGCATGCACGAATGCGTTTTTATTGCGGTCGAAGGGCATTGGATCACAGTTATCGGCCTCGCGGACGCGGCAGGGAGGAAAACTCGTTCAGCCTCGCTCGGTCCTAGGGCGACCGCTCCTTGGCGTCATTGGATGCCCGATGGACCAAGAAATAAAAGAGCGCGCGGAGGGCCGGCAGTCTCATCTGTGCTGAGCGTGTCGGTATGCGTCTTAATGCATCAGAGCGCTCCCACCGATTAAAGCGCCGGGTGACAAGCTCACGCTGGAAATGTGCCCGTCGCTTCCTCGTGCGTGCTCTGGTTATCTCTGGTTATCTCTGCTTATCTCGGGTTATCCCCGTGAATGCCGGAACGCGCGCTCCGGAGACGCCAATGAGAATGGATGGCGACCAGTCGTTAATTTGCGATTCAGAAAAGCAGAGCAGTGGCCGTGGCCTGTCAGGCTTTTCTCAGCCGAGCCGGCCCAAGGATGTAAGCGTCGCGAGCCTGTCAGGACCCATTGCTGCCTTCGGTTTGACTGGCCGCCGCGACGGGCGTTGCGGCTCAGCGGTTCGGTGCACTATACTACGCGCGCTGCGCCTCCTCGCCCGCGGGACGACGGCTTTGCATGCTCTCGCTGGGGCCAATGGCCCGCGCTCCTGCTTGCTCGGACTTCCCGTCTGGACCACGTCGTGCCGGACGCGTGCGGCACGGGCCACCACCGTCTTTCGCAGAGACTTCTTTTGGGCAGTGTGCGACTTGGCTGGTTTTATTGTTCGGTATTTCCCCTACCCGTGCTTCTTTGTTCCTATGACAATACTGCGAGCCATTCTTTTTTTCTTAGCGACGAACGCTTTTTTTTTTTCCCGGGACCCGAGGAACGCGGACCACCGAAATAGAAAAAAAACGACTGCAGCACAATATATGTTGGTCATTTTCACTCCGTACAAAGTGACATTATGAATATATGATTTTCTTTCAAGGGAATTTTGATAGCTTTTTTATATCTCGTATACGGTTCGTTTCACTACTTCATACGGTTCATTTCCTTCGAGACCTCGTACAATTTACAAACCGGTCGATGCGTGTGTGAGGACTAAGTGCGTTCGACAGGTGGTAAAAAAAAAAAAAAAAAAAAAGTGCTTAAAAACAGTACGGATGTCAATACAGAGTTTTAGGGAACCGTTTTTGCATGTCCGATACGGTATATATATATATATATATATATATATATATATATATATATATATATATTATAAAGTGGGCCCTCTGGTACGAACTGCACATGCACTACCGTATAAGACTCGCACACGCGCAGTGCGTACCCGATCGTACCGTATCGGATGTGCCAAAGTGGTTCCCTTAAACTCTCTAATATCTACTTTCCTCCCGGTATGCGCCTCCAGTGAATTCGGACACTCTTGGTGCCCAGTTAGGCTGCAACTTCGAGATGTGGCCCAGACCTCCAGTTAGAGAGGCGTTCATTAGACGTGACGTATGCTAACGCCGGTGTTGAGGGATCCTGTCCCATTTCAGGAGGAGGTCGAGTTACGTAGGTGCCGGATTTGGGAGTCCTGAAATAGTTGGAAGATGGCTTGTCATTTTATAAATTTGTTTCGTTCTTTTTTTTTTTTAAGTCACTAGTTTTGGGGACGGTGCGAGCAGCCACACGATGCAGTGTCCGAGTGTCAACGAGAGACTCCAAGCTGCCGCAATTGCGGTGGCCCCCACGTGGCTACCGACCCCAGGTGCCCCAAACAAACCTTACACACAAGAAAAAAGAATAGCAGCTATTGCTTTTAAACCTCACATTCGGTTAGTGACAAGACTGTCATTGTATTTTTTCTTTCACGAACATATATTTATTTATTTATTTAATGGCTTTTGAACGGTAAATAAATGTTATTGTCCACGTCATTCAACGTCTTTTTTTTTTTTTGCTTCTTGAGCATATTTTATTTAGAATTGTCGTTAATATTCTCATGATGATAATAGCATAGAGCGAAGGATTTACTTCGTCCTGTTTTCACGGTGCACCCTCCGCTCAAATGGTGCTTCTGAAGGTCTGCATGTACGGACCATCTTTACGGCACGCAGACAAACTCCGCACCTATTCTTCCGTTATCCCAAATCGTCCTCTAGCTTATGGCGGTGCTAATCATCGGGACAACGCTATGCAAATTCCTGTTACAAAAGAACGTTTTCTTTTTTTTTTTTTTTTTTTTTTTTTTTTAGCTATTACAGTTGAGGAGCTGCAATTAGGCGGGCGAATCACGTGCGGGGCAATACACCTCCGAGTCCCGAGAAAGCGATGATGCGTGCAGTTTTGAGCAACACCTCTGGCGTGAGACGTGTTTGAGGAGAGCGGCGTGGCCGATCGGGGAGGCCAAGCCTTTGTGAAGGGCCGAGGCAGCGTCCGGTTGGCTGGCGGCCTTGCCGTGCCGAGTATGCCCGCCCTGGCCTTTCGAAAGGCAGCTGTCTGCGCGCACAAGTGAGCGCCGGCAAATCCCGAAGGGAGCTGTCAGAGAGACTGGCCCACCTCCCTTGTGCGCGTCTCGCCTCCTGTCACTCGATTTGCTCGGGATTTGACCGCGGAAACTGCACTCGAGCTGCCGAAAAAAAGATCCCCCCCCCCCTCCCGTGAACCTGTCTCGGCCCTCGTGGATCTTGCTGACGCCCGGTTCAGCGGTGGATGTCCAGGTTCCGTCTGACGGACGTTGGGGCTCATTATCGTGGTGAATAATCGGGCGTGTATACGCAGCGCCGCGGCGTAAACCTCTCAGACGCCTCGATCGCACGAGCCGTCCCCCCGAGTTTGACCAACGCTACCTAGAAGACAAGGCGCCTTTCCCCCTTCTAAACTTGATGTGGATCCACGCAGCGGCGCCTACCTTGCGTCAACATCGCTGTCAGCACGTCTTGCATCGTCTCTGAACGAGCGCGCGACGTTAGCACATGGCGACGCCAAGGCGGACGCATCTGCCTCTTTGCGACGGCTGTTGTTTGGCTTCAGCGTCCTCGTCTAGCCGAGAGGAAGAGCGGGAGTTTCGAACAAGGACATATACCTATTCTGTCCGCCAAAGCTGTGTCGGAATACGCGATGACGCGACACGAAGACGCAGCGTCACCATGCCCTGCGCGACCGCGACGTCGCGATGTGTGGGCTTCCCGATCAGGGTGTCGAACCGGAACCGAACTGGAACCGAATCGTAATCGACAACTGGAACCGAACCGTTGTTTTTAGCCGAACCGGAACTTAACCGAACCGAAATCTTAGACGCCATCTTGGAACTGAACCGGGACTGAACCGAAGAAAAATATAACTGTAACCGGTTTAGAGCGGTTCACTGTAATTTTTTTAAATCTTTTTTAGTATTACAAAATGAATGTTTGAGAAATAAAGATTGGCCGCTGTATTTCTACATAGTGATCAAATTGTTATATACCGAATTACAATGTATGAAAAATTGTGGGTTTTCCTGGCGCTTTTGTATTGGCACTATAATTAATCATGTGTCATGTGACGTCATGGTGCCAGGACATGCTGTCAAGTAATGTCATGTCACGTGGCCTTGTGACGTAGTCACGTGACTCACTGCGTCGTGTCGACTTAAATTAAGAACGTCACTAGATTTCTTAGCGTTGTTGACACCGTGACGTCACATGGAATCACGACTTCTCACCGCGAATTTCGTGACACCGTGACGTAGGTGATTGTTATAAGCCCGAGTCGAGTGCTCCGGTTCATGACAATCAGCATCGCCTAAACATTCGGGTAATGGCTCGTGTACAAACAACAATGAGAATAACCGAACTCTAGCGATGTCCCAAGCTCAACCCATGCTTTATTTTTTGCGAACCCCAGCGCGCGACTATGATGAACACTGACGGTATATAATTAGCGTCAGATCACGTGACCGCTTGTTCTATTTGCGAGTTGAGGAGGAAACAGCTGTTTCTGTCCTTTATTTTTTCTGAGTCTGATATTGAGCGGAAAGAAAGACTAATTGGTATTTTTGCAAGTTATCAGCGTCAGGGATTAGCTCTTAGCGGTATTTACTATACAGAAAATGTTGCACGGTTCATTTCACATCTACACATCATTGAGGCACCCAAACATGTTTTCATTGTTGCTGAATTGTCTCAGAAAGTTGTCTTCGGAATAAAAGCATTAAAAGGACTAAATGTGACTTACTAATTCGAAGATAACTAGAACTACAAGTGTGTACGGAAGGGATACCTGAAAAGAAAAATTCTAGTGGCCTCAGAGGGACAGCCGAACGTTGGCATCCGCTCTAAGTCTCACAGGAGTGTCGTTCTCAAGTTCTTCCCCAAGCTTTAACCACCTCCGTATTTAGTTTAAAATTCATAGTTTTTAGGTGCGAAACAAAAGAAATGGAGGATTATTGTTAACAAATGACACAAATATGATTGTCGAACTGAAACCCCCGATCGGAGGAGGGAGTCCCTCAGGAACAAAAAGTATTCCTTGAAGGAGCATCGAAAAAAGAAAAGGAGGAAAGGGGGAAAAGGAAGAGGGAAAATAGGGGAGCTGGGGAGCTTAAAAGAAAAAAAAAAAAAAAAACATTGTGTTGTAAAGGTTCCTCTGCTCCACTTATTCGGCACAGACTAGAAAGCGTAGTCCCAGAGACTACTTTGTTTGCAAAAACACTCCTGCCAGAATACACGTTTTCGCAGTGCCAGACGCTCGCACCGTTCCTCTCGAGTCTCGACGCTGCACCAAGGAAGAATAATTTGTATCTCTCGGATACATGACTTGCACTGAGCGCGGACCTTCTGCAGCCCACATTTTGCACCACCGGATTTGATTTTCTCAGCAAGAACAAATCTCAATGACCACCAGCATAGAGTGCGATGACGTCATGTGCAAACTATGTTAAACAGATAAGTTTTCTGGTGAAATGCGATGTTCTCAAAGCTAGCAAAAGTGGATCCGACAGCCTAATAAAATGTTAGAACACTCATGACTGATAAAGCTCAGAGTTGTAAAGTGAGGTCCCTAAACAAGTGCACGTAAAACCGAATACAGTAAAAATGTCTCGTTAATAGGGAGTTTTCGTAGACAGAGTTTCCCGCTCCGCTAAGCCCTACGCAACGAAGAAGTCGCTACTGCGCCTGCGCGCCGATGGTCTTAACTGTAGAGTTCCAGGTATCGTAGGGGGTTGCGGAGTGCGTAGCGGGTTGCGGAGTGCGTTGCGGGTTGCGGAGTACGTTGCGGGACGCCAAAAACGATCTACGAAAACTCCCTAATATGGACCCCGTTAATATCGATGCCCCGCCATATGGACACCATTTTCGTGGACAAACAGGAAAAATACATACATTTTTGCCTCGTTGTTCTGGACAACTCACGTTATGGACGATTTCTTGGGGGAACGGAGGTGTTCACATCAACGAGACATCGCTGTATAATATTAGCCTCCCGAGACAGAGCTTTTGCGAAGTTTCAAGCTCGTGCAAGCCGGTGTCCAAATGTGATTCATATTAGAAATATATTGTCTGTCCTTCGCGCTATTTATGTACAATTAGAAATATCATTACACCTCTATGTATATCTTTTTGCAGTAAGGCGTTGTGTATGAGATTTTTTAGGAATAATACCATTAATTATCTCTCTTTCTGTAAATTTCATGTATTTGCCTTCAGATCTATTATGTGAGCACACAATCATTTTGGCACACCCCGCGACCCGGTATTTCACACTGTCAAACAACGAAGAAAAAAGCACGTTTCTGCAGACTCAACAGCTGGCGTATTTTCGAGTATCGTCCTCCCGTGTCGGTCTGAAGCGGTTATGTGAACTTCATACAGTCGAATCTATTGATGATAATAAAACTATATTTAATTGCTCACTGAAGATTTGACAACATAAACAAATGGCCGATCACCTAAAAAATATACATCATAATTAAATGCATCCCCAAATTATCTGAAATATGCTCTGCAAATCTTTTCCGGCGTTTTTATTTTCGATAGGCACATCTATTAATGATTCGGCAGAGCCCTAAACAAATTTTAGATTTTGAACCTGATTTAAATAACTATGTTTTCCTGACACGTATTGAGCTTCTCAAGCATTTTGAAGTCTGTTATTGCCTCTTTTATCTGATGAAGAACAATTTTATGTGTCTGTGGGCTGGACCAAAACTAAGTACACAGGGGTGCGTGCCGGAACTATGACGGTTACGCATGCAGACCGTCAGAAAGTGACCAATTAAGTAGCTGCAACGTCGAGTAGAGTATGAAATACTATACTTTCTTCTATCCAACTAAAAATCACCAATCAGCAAGGGTGTTGCTTATTTGCAAACTAAATTTACCGGCATCTTGTTGAGAACAGACCTCAAACGCCAAGCTATGCCGAAAAAAAAAATGAATTGGGTACGCGCTATTTTAGGCCAGATTTGATCTGAGTACGAAGGTGCGCATAGATTAGAGTGAACAATTTTGATCACTCTTTTCTGCGTGAATATTTGCCTGCATCACGGTGCTGAGTGTGAACAGCGTTGGTCAGGAAAACAAGCGTTGTGCTTGCCACTCAGTATTTCTATAAAAGGTAGACTGAAAGGGCTTGTTCTAAAACTTTCGTGACATTTTGAAAACATTATTGCTTTTAGGTAAGTTGCGTCGTCTTCGTATATATTATGAAACCTATTTCGTAAACTAGATATTACGATATATATGGCGAGGAGGTGCCCATTCTACAATTTTATGCACTGTAATTAATTAGTTAAGAGTACAACTATAGGTGTCAACTTTTAATAGAGCGAGGCAGAGTGGCACCAATCACGGGTATCAGATTGTTTAACAGATTTGTTTAAAAAAAAAGGCAGTGAAAGCTACACTAATGTGGTTTGTGCAGGTCAGTTGTACGGCTAGGGGGACATAATATAGGGGATAATAGTCACGATAAGTCGAATGATTAACTAAAATTTGTTAATTAACTTTTTAATTAGTGAAACTAGAGAAATGGTTTCAATTTCAAACTTGTTGAGCGTCTTTAAACAACACTAAATAAGCAATGTTAGAAAACCAAATTGAGCGCGTGGGAAGCGCATTAGTGCGCTGAAGGTGCCACTCGTGCAACAAGCACGTAAGAGACGGAAGATCCGCGCGGGCACTTCATCGCACCGGTAGCCTTGTTCCTGCTGCACGTGCACGAGTGCATAACTTCAGGGCTCCACCGTGCTTCCCACGTGCTCAAAGACTTTATAATATTGACTGGTTTAGTGATTTTTGATGACTCTCAGCAAGTTTCTAATTAAAACCAGAGCTTTCACGACTTTTTTTTTTTTTTTAAACAAATCTGTTAAGCTTAAAAAGAAACACCCTGTATACGCGACTGAGCTAAACACGTAGATGTCGTTGGGCCGTATAAACACGACGTTTTGTATGTTCATCTAGCTTGTCTTTTACCGTTTCGTCGAAATTAAATGACGTAATTTCTTATTTTTCGTACCTGAAAATAAAAATGGATTGTACGAATGATAAAAAGCTATATGGTTACTCGTTTCACGGTTGAAATAGTGCCTATTGTCAAAACAAGGCGGAAAATATATTCTTAATTTAGCGGTTCAAACCGGTTCGAACCGTTATTTTTGCTCCCCGGAACTGAACCGGAACGGAACCCAAAGCCGTGAACCCGAACCCCGAACCGAACGGATACAAATTTCGGATCGACACTCTGTTCCCAATTCACCGGTCTCCACAATTTGTTGCCACTTCTCTCGTCGAAAGGGCAAGTGGGCGCCCGGCGGCGGGGGAGCTTACGCAGAGTGCATGACATCGCCATGGCGGTCTCTGCTTATACCAGGCCGACGGAAGGGTGCGCCGTCAGTGCTTCGGCCCTAACCCCCCATTTCGACGGATGACCCGACCACCGCCCGATGTCGGCGGCGCGACGGATAACCCCGGTCCCCGATGCTGGGGTTAGGAACGATGCCGCCTCCGCGCGGCCATCGACAGGAGTTCTGGATTCAGCGGAGGACACGCTGGCGGTATCTCCTCCGCATCCATCTATAATTGTCCCGGTGGCCGGTTGGGGGTCTCTTTCCCCGTCCCAGTTGCGGCCGATGGAGGTCGTGTACGCGGAACGGCATCCGTCATCACGTATCACCTGCGCCTTAAATTTCGCTCGGACGGGTTCGGTGACGTGGCCCGAAGCCCTCGACCGAATACATTAGACGGGGGCCGTTCAGGAAGCGATCGTCGTCGTAGCCCACATGTGCGCCGCCGCGCCGTCGGCTCGCGGGTGGCCGGCCAGCGCGGAGAGGTGCCGGCGAGGAAAGAAAGCCCGTATAGCCCTCTTTCGGAAAACCAGCGCGGCGAGGTTCCCTCTCGTGTGCGGAGGGAGGGGCGCCACTTCGCGCCAGGGGTCCGGGGTTGTGGATTCGGGTACCGGGCTTCATCTCCTCGCGACTAGAAAGCTGTGCTGCACCTCGGCAGGGGTGCCCGTTACACTGTTAAACTGTATTACGCAGCGTCTGAGTCAACTGTCATTCTGGTGCTGGGGCCTCGTCAAGCTGTACTTGTTGCAGCTTTTTTCCCCCAACCACCATCTTACTCGTACAAAAAAAAATATTGATTGATTGGTTGATTGGTTTATGGATTGATTGATTTATTACGACGACACGAACGACTTGTGTCTCCTCCATAACGTGAACTGCAGCGAGAGCTACTCACCCAAGCAGCCTTTTTGCCGCAGTCCACGCTAAAGCCTGATTCACATGCAGCGATTTTGGCCCTAGAGCGGCGCGATTTCTGCCGTCGCGGCGCTCGTGCCGCTCAACCGCTGGTGCTGGCCAGAGCACCGCGACGGCAGAAATCGCGCCGCTCTAGGGCCAAAACCGCTGCATGTGAAACACGCTTAAGTCCTGCATGCATTGTCTGGAATAGCTCGCGAATTCCGAAGAAATACCGACCTATAGAAACTGTTCCAACGAGGAATGAAGCCTAAAACTCAAAAAGAGCGACTGAAAATTATAAATTATCACCGATTTCACTTTCTACAACCTTCAACGCGTCACACCCGCGCTTCTGAAACTCTCAGTGAAATGAACGCGACTCCGTAGTCGGAAATTAGCCGAATCCTTCCGATTTCTCACTATTGGAAATCATACGAGTATTTGCTTCCGACCTTGGAGAGGAGAGTGTTTACCGTCTGACGAGACTAAGGTAGAACTTTTTTTTTTTTCGACACGTATCGGCTAATTATATTCGCAATTAAAATGCGAGAGCCAACCCCACGAGCAAAGTAAGTTACGAGAAGCTATTACTCCAGATCAAGCCGTTGGCGCGCGTGGCTCGTGTGCTGTTTCGCCCGGTGACATCGAATGAACTGGCGTTTGTCTTTGCTTCGTGGGTCTGTCCTTTCGAAACGGGTGACCTCGTTCGCGGGGACTGGATGTTTTAGTTGTTAGCCTGTTTTTTTTTTTTCTTTTTCTAATGGATGAGGTGTTTCCCCCTTCGTTTACTCGGGCTGCTTTTTGTTCTCTCGTTTTGCTCCTGAATTTTAAATTCTCCGAAGACTGACGACGCAAGAAATGCGCACACGACGCTAAACGATTCGTTTTCGTACTCGGGCGATTAGTAACGTCGACTCTGAGCTCGTTTTTCGATTAACCGGCTGGCGCGGGGCACTTCTCGCGCTGCGCTGATAATGTGAATTCTATACGCGCGGAGAAGGCTTTGCTAACGCGCCTTGTCTTCGCTACGCTAGGTATATCGTCGGCTTACGCTCGCCGTGGTGCAGAAAACAACAGTTAAGCAGTCCGTAGGCGGCTCTTTCCAACACTCGGAACGCATACGTGTTCACGAGAGACCGGTAGCGAAATTGTTTGAGACACGCATTTTCATAAAATGGTGCGAGGAATCAAGTTTCAAGTCAGACGGGTAGCCGAGCTTCGTTGACACCGCCGGAGCGATTGTATTTCCTGCTCAAAGCTGTGTCTCTGTTTCTTTCGACGAACAGAGGCGGCCTTTGCGGGAAAGCGTTGTGTGGGCATGTAAACGCCGCGATTCTCTAACAAAGAAAAAACCTGCGGAGACGCAGTGGAACTCATATATATAAAACATACATAGAACGGGCACAAACGACCACTCGACACTGTTTTCGCCAAAAAGATATGCGCAGTTGCTCCGACAGGAACTGCCACACCAACGATTCATTTTTCTCGTTTTTTTTTTTCTTCTCTTTTCTGGGAACGTCAACAAAGCAGCTCGTATCCCCAAATGCGTCACCATTCTCTTTTCTGCCGCTGGCTGTGCTCTCGGTCTCTTCCTCTGGGAGAGCTCGGCGTGGCTGCCACCGCCTGCCTCTCCCGACTCCGAAACCGATCAGTCTCCGCATTCAGACTGGGCCCATTCTCGATACACACTCGTTTTGTACGTCGAGGAACCGGAATTTATCTTGGGCGACCTCAACTTCTAATGACCTCATTGTTGGCAACCGCTACCTCCAAACGCCATCAGGAGCCCCTCCTTCCCCCTTTCTATCTCGCTTTCCCGCAGGACGCCGATAAATACCAAGATAAAATAGGACGGGAGACAAATTTAAATAGAGAACGTCCCCCCCCCCACCCCCCATTTTTTTCCCTTCTCCTCTCACACCCGGTTAAGGTTTCACCTCAACTCCTTGAGCTGATCAAGCGGGTCATTTATATCACCTTTTCGGTAAAGTGTCACAACTCGTTTTTTTTTTCTTCTCTACCTCCCCCCCCCCCCTTTTTTTTAAATATTTATTTGTGCCTGCGTATGCCCCTTTCTACCTTTTAAAAATCTCCCCACTTCGGCCGCCGTCCCCGCCGTCGCCGCGACTGCACGGCCGCCTATTGAGCAGTCGCATATTGGTAAGAATATGCGACGTATTTATCTTGCGATTGTTAGCCTGGTTGGAGTCTTGGAGCGCGCGGTTTTTCCTTTGATACGCTGGTTTCGGCAAGAGTGATGCTTTCGGCGAAGACGCCATGGTGCCGTGGAGCTCGGGGGTTCTTGTGGCAACCGGAGGGCCGACCGGGGTCCCTGATTCTGCACCCTGAGCGGCCTGTGCTTCGGGGGATCGCGCTCCTGATGGAGTTTAGCGCATTTGGGCTTCATTGTGTGCTTCCGCACTTACCGGCGAGCCGTATCCTTCCTGCTTGATTTGGACGCCTGGCTTGAAGCCGCAATTTATATAAAAGAAGAAAAATAAAAAAAAGTTGTGTTGTGCCCTGTAATCGTCTCACATAAAGACGCGTCTAAGGAACGAACGCGTCCACTGAAGCTGTGGCACGTTGGGCGGTGTCGTGCGAAGGTGAATTGCTGCCGTGTCCGCGAGCCTGTAATGTTTCTTTCCATTCCGCTGCTGTCGTTCATGTCTTCCATGCACCGTGTACCTGTACTTTTATCGTGCGCTGCGCTCCCAGTCGGAGAATCGTGCAGTGTGTGCCGAAGGCCTGTTTTACGGTGGAACGCTGTTTGAGAACGATGTTACTAGAAAACTGCCCATGGAAACTAATATAATATCATCGTGGTATTTGATTGTCTGTCACACGTAATTGATATAGTTAACACTTTTTGGCTAATGTGTTTCAATGTCCAGAACATTACCACTGCATTTAAACAAACAGAAGGAAACAAAGCTTCTCACTTGTTCTTCAATGAACGCTATAATTTCAGCAGTCGGATCAATTCTATGGAGACGTCGCTTCGGTACTTCAATCTCTAATTGTAAGCCGGTCCTTGAAAAAAAGAAAGAGTTTTATGAAGAGTTGTTTCACATTTGTTTCACACAACGTGTGCAAGAAATGCTAATATTATTTGCTTGTTTCTCAAACTTGGAACCGTCAATTCGGTGATGTCGCTTTCACGTTATCAAAATTACTGCGGATCAAACTTGAGAAGATGTAAGCGCATGGGCTAAATACTAGCCGCCTCCTCTCGCTAGTGATGACCCATCCACGTGTTCGCCGATTCCAACGGACCCAGGCCACAGCGTGTTCCTTCACTTGTTGGCACAAGAGAGGAGGGCAGGCGAGTGCCGGCGGAAAGAGCTGTCCCCTCTTTGTGCTCCGAGTGCCCCCTGCAGTATGAACCGGCAGCCCCACGTATCCGCCGTGGGGGCTCTGCCTAATGGCCCGGAACGACCATTTGACTCAGCGCGTGTCCCTGTTGGATATACTAACCACCTGCCATGGGAGGGCGCCACATGCCGCCTCGACGAGAGATACCCGTAATGAGGCTTTCAGGTGCGGTTTCCGTTTGGGTGCCTCTTCCAAAACTGCCACCTCCGCGTCCCTTCGGCGGCAGCTTCTGTTTGTTGTTGTCGCGGCTCGTAAGTGGTGTGAATAGGTTAGGTGTCTTCTTCGCTCCGACGGCTCTGACGAAACGCCTTTCGGAGAGCGTAAACATCGCAGAGGTGAAGTCGCTTGCTCCGAGGCAGGAGTCAGGACGTTGGTAGAAATGTTGCGGTGCATGTGTAATTCGAGGGATGTGTTTGGGTAGAGTTGTGCGTTGGGAAATGCGGATATTCAGCGGCACGCGGTTCGGCGTAGTATGCTACTCGGAGTCACGACAGGTGCACGGAACGCTAGCACTTGTCAGCGAGGGTGCGTGAGCTCCGTGTGTGGAAACATTTTCCCACACATACGCGAATAGTTTTTCGCGTATGCATTTTGGCGTTGATGTCTTCTTTCATCTCCGTATTCAACGGATATGTCGTATATATGTGATTATACCTGAAAAAATCAGTCTAGCGTCGAAAAAAAAAAAGTAGTGCCTTATTTCACCGTTTATGGTTACAACATCCAATGAGTCAAAACTTGCAACAGGTCACGTGACACCCGAGTCAGAACGTCCAACGGGTCAGTACATCCAAGTAGGTCGAAACATTCACTGAGCCTAATTATCCAACGAGTCAAAACATCCATCCGAGTTCAACGAGTCAAAACATCCATCTGATTTCATTCCGGGGGTGCTTTGCTTTGGTGGTGCGGTTCGCGGTTCGAGGTAAGACGCGATGGAGGAATTGAGTACGAACAAAATCCTGTGCTTAACGGAAACAGGTTCACCTCTTATTCCAACAATGATACACACAAGAAATAAAAAGAGAGATACAGAATGTTCACTTTCAATTGTAATACATTTTTTTTTTTTTTAAGAGTTGTGAGTTACACCGGATCCGTCTTCACTATGCACTTATCGGGTTCGGCGGACATTAGATAAAATAAGAAGCATCATGGTAAGCTAAGCTGGCTAAACTAAAATCGGTTAATTTTTTTTTTTTTTTATTTAGTTGATTTCTGGGTGTTTTGCAATTCTACTATTGGCGGTGTTTGCTCTTAGAGGCGAGACACATGTAAAAAATTTAAAAAAGCAATGTTTTTGTGTTTTTTTTACATATTAACTTATCACTTTTCGCGTTTTTTCCTCCGATTTTTATATTGCGCGCAAAAGGAACGCCGCAAGTCCTGCCCACAGTGACACTTAGAAGAAGAATGACACTTAGAACGCAAAGGAATTTTAACACAGTTACACAAACATGAACCCGGGGACTAAGGATGGTGGTAATGGTGATGACAATGTTCAGTCATGGCGAGAGAAACCCGTTATGATGCAGTTTCTCTCGTTGTTTTTGTTATCTTCTTTTGCGCACCTGCAACGCGTCGCGGCGCCGTTTTTTTTTTTGGTTTTTTTTTGTTTTTAAATTGGTTGCAGCGGGTCTGCTGGAAGCGGGCCGCGGGCCGGGCTTCTCTGGAAGAACCGCGGCCTGATCTGGCCCGCGGGGCCTCTTTTGGAGACCGCCGGTGTGAAGCAATCACCGGATAAATACTGCACCCGTTCTTCGCTAAGTGGCGTCAGCTCCTTTTCTGTGTTCGCGCTTGCGCATAATAGTCGAATTTCAGTGGAACTTTTGCCTAAGGTTGCGTTAAAAGTTTTAAAACGTCGAACCAGGTCGAGTTCTAACCTCGGTAGCTTCGCGACATCCCTATGTGCAGCTGACAAGGACTCGCTCGCTTAGCGTAATACAGCCTTTTCATTTGTTTAGAGCGTATGCTCGTCACTATTCACTAATTATGAATGACTACTGCATTCATTATCTGCGGCAAGTAAATTAGCAAAGCAACCAGACTACACGTTGAGGAAGAATCGCTTGGCACTTACTTGCCCTTTAGTGGGATATTATGAAAAATGTAAAATTCATAAAGCGCCGAGCATTTTTAACTCCAAAAGTAAAAAAAAAAAAGTAAAGCAGCTGCACTCGAATGTGACGTAGGCCGTCTTCATATTCGCACACAGGATGTAAGCGCAATTTTTGTAATCCCGCCTAACAATCTTTGTTTCCTTAGTTTAAACACTCTTTAAGAATCATCATATTCCCTAACCATTTGAGATATTCATCAGCCCAGGCACGTAGCCAGGATTTTGTTTTGGGAGGGGGGGGGGGGGCGCCGCCCATGACAAAATGCTGTATGAGGGAGAGAGGGGAGAGGAGGTCCCAGCAGAGTGGAAGATTTCGGGGAGGGGGGGGGGGGCGGGCCCCATGGCCCCCCCCCCCCCCCCACCCCCTGGCTATGTGCCTAATCAGCCTGTCTCCCACTACACGTGGTAATGTAACAAAATACTGTAGGTATGCAAAACGAATTACGGAACGGCGTACTTTCGAGAGATGCAATTTAGTGGTTACATTCGCCGCGGAGCGTGCACAAGCTCGTCTGCTTCTTTTGCAGGGGTTGCGATGACGTCAGAACGTCGAGCTCTGATTAAAGGATAGTGGGTAGACCTCGAAACAAGCTGCCTTGAGGTCTGTTCACTATCCTTCGATGAAAGCGAATAGAGCTTGGCGTTCTGACGTCATCGCAACCCCTGCAAAAGAAACAGACGAACTTGTGCTCCGCATAGTTATTGTTTTTTTACGAAGAAATTGTCTTGTGTTGCTATCGACGCGACACTGTTTTACGTAGTAATAGATTAGCTCCGGTGACTGGATGCTTCGTGCTCTGTAATGAGCTGCACATCGTAATCTTTGTCTTTATTCCTCGCGTGCTCTCCTGCGTAGTAGCACCAACTTTTAAGACTCTCCCCTCTCATGTGATGCCTTTTGTCGACGCCGTAACGAGTGTCTTGCCTGTGATGGATGTCTGCACGTATATTTTTATGCATCATTCCCAAACCAACTTCAAACCGGTATTTTAATTATGTGAAATGTCTAATTTGGCAGAGCAAATCTAACGAAATTTAATTAGATTTATTTTGTATATTTACCTTCTCTCCCTGATTCTCTTTCACTCTTTTGTTTCTCGAGTCTGATCTCCCCAGATACGAAATCCTGCGTACGCCACTGGCACGTGACATCGTGCTGAGGCGGTATCGGGATGAACTTGTCTTGCGGAAACCTGGGGTCGCAGTGTCTATGTACCACACGGCCGCTAAGTGTTGCGCAAATGTCGGGCGACTCAGATTGTATGAAGGTGTGCGCAGGCACGTAGCCAGGATTTTGTTTCGGGGGGGGGGGGCCGCCCATGACAAAATGCTGTATGAGGGAGAGGGGGGAGAGGAGGTCCCAGAAAAGTGGAAGATGTCGGGGGGGGGGGGGGGGGGGGGGCGGGCCCCATGCCCCCCCTGGCTACGTGCCTGGGTGTGCGATATGGATGGACAGCATCGCGGGCTCGGAAAACCCGCCTGGTTTTGAGAGGACTTGCCTCACTGTACTATAGACCTTTTCAGCCTCCGTCGCATGGGCGCTGCCATCTTGGAATCACGTGACGCGGCCGCCATAAGGTGGCTTCAACTCGTCGCTCCACTCTCCCCTCCGCGGTTTGTCGAAGGCGTTGCATTCGCCTTTTTCGTCGCTTTTCACCGCGTTTCTCACTTTATTGTAAATCGCCGCCTGATGCTCACATTTATAACTTCATTGCATGCCATAATAATGTGCACGACAACATCTGCAGTTAATTTTGTAACATATTTGTACTATTTTAGCCGCTGGCGATCCGGATACGTCTGAGAAGGGAGGACGTACAAGAATCAGCGTCAGCCCTGGCGAAGACTGAGCCCAATTATTTATGACAACTGTGTTTGCTCAGTGATAGTGGTGGAATATTTGAAATAAGTATAGTGAAATGTATATGTATACAACCACGCATTTAGGATCTAAGGAATGTGACCAAAATACTCAGCATATATGAAGCTATGTGTGTTTCTTGAAAGTCTACTGCCTGCCTTCACAACAAATTTAAAATAGTTGGTTTTGATGGTATAGAATATATAAGATATATAAGTAACGAACGTTTAACTAAGATTTTATCTGATGCTCTGGGTAACGGTAGCGTCCACATCAGGCGATTTGTTTGTTCACGACATTACACCTAAATCTGCTAGACGTTCTTAATTTGTTTTTTTGCAATATAAACGTTTGCTTGATTTATTTATAAATTTAGACAAACTGTACATATGTTCGGTCCCATATCTGCAGTCATTAAAGGGTGTTAACATTTTTTAACACAAAATTTAATTTATTTATGTTAATTATTTTATCACAAAAACCCCTGTAAAAAAAAAAAAAAAAAATCTGTCACAGGCAGTTTGAGAGTGCCTAGGGCTCACATTATGTTATGCCGAAAAGAAGCCATCTATATAGAAATCACCCGATTTCAACGTTGTTGATTCTAGATCGCATCAGTTTCAATGGAGATCTGTCTATACAGGTTCATGAAGCCGTGCCTAACATTCGAATTCAGCCAAACGTACGGGAGGTCACTTCTCTCGGACCCTTTAAATTTATTCGGCGAAGTTTGTACAAAGACAACATTTCAGACTTCAATTGAGGGGCCTGTAACTTATCTCATGTCATGATGTGCCAAGCACGTCGTAATCAAATGTCAGTAAAACAAATAGCTCATTTTCTAACGCCAACGTTGTGAAATGCTCTTAATAAGTACTTTAGCAGGGTCAGTGATAAAGGAATTTCCCACCCGACATAGGGAGGACTATCGAAATATTTCTCGAGTACTTAATTTCTTTAAAGAAAACAGCCCGAGACAATATCACTTATTTCTTAGAATATCTGCGTTATTATAGGATACATTTCGAGTCTCTGAAGTCCACAAAACGTTGGTGTCCGCGAAAATCAGACAGTGAGCAGTAAACTGGCCACTTCATGTGTTTTTCGCGATTCAGGAGGTTTTTAATCAGGTTGTGGACCTGCATTTTTACTATACATCTACTCAATAGTCTCTTCATTAGTTCATTTCTATGAAAACTAGGGTCAGTGGGTACGGCCGTAGACAATTGGAATCCTCCTTGTGCATCACAGTCGTTTCGACGCCGAACCTGATCGGAATTAACGACGAACATGACCAGAGGCACCGTAAAGTGTCCGTAAAAACGTCCGCGAATATGAACCTAAAACACTTGGTGGTTCTCAAATTGGCTCAGTACCACAGTTTTATGACGAAATTATGCAAAACTGACATAACACATAAACACAGCAACGAGCGCGCTGAAACCGAAACCAATCAAATTGAAGCCACCCAATGGCGGCGAGTGCGCCAGCGCCCTCTATCCGCTGGTCGGGTAACTACTGAGATGAGAAGGTCTATAGAGGAGGGCTCAGTGAATGCGTACTCTGGTCTTGAAAAAAAAGTCTTATTCGAAAATGGTGCCTCATGCAATGCTGCGGAGCGTTTTTTTTTTTTTTTCAATTTTTACAACTATTTAGTTTTACGTCGTTTTTCTTTTTCAGCCTGTTGGCGGAAATGGCATTTAATTGCACGGTTTCCGTGTTCTCGGTGGTCTAAGGAAAACACAATACAGGTGTCGAGAAATAAAGAGAAAGAGCGCAATTTCCGGTTCCGTTCCACTCACTTCCGGTTCTCAGCGACTGCGTGGCCCCTCCTCGCAGTTGACCCGGGGAGCGTATAAAACAAAGTAATGAAGGTATCTCTGATCGCAGTGCCTCCGCGCCGCCGCGCGCGGCTCACTCAAGAGGCGCGGAGAAGGCGCAATAAATATGGAGACGTGTCTCGTTTTCGAGAATCTCCTTTTCGTTCCGGTTTAGCTATCTGAACTGGGGCGCCCGCCTGATCTCTCAAATAAATTAGCGGGGAAGGGACGGGTGCAAGGAATAGCAGAGAAAAGCCGCGGGGACAGATGGCAGGGACGCTGACCAGTTTTTCAGGTTGCGTTTCTCAAACGTGCGCGCGGCTGCCAAATTCATCGGCAATCTGCGAAGAGAGAGGTTGACGTCGAGATTTTGATTTGGGGAGTTGGCGTCCGGACAGCGGAACCGGAGAACTCGCCGAGGGACGAAAGAAGAAAGCAGATTACGGCGACTGACTGACTGATAGCAAAACTGGTCTGCGACGGCGGAACCCATTACTCGCCAATAAAAGCATCCGCTGAGAAAGATTTGGCCGAGTTTATCGGGCAGAGTCTCTGCCAGTTGTACTCCGGGAACTACGGTCCAGAAACGGTAGCGTCTCCGCCGTGACATTTTTCCCGAATGAGCCGCGCGCTGCCCCAGGTTAATGAGTATCACTTTGTGGGCGATATGGGAAGCGCGGGGGCCGTACAGAACCGGATGCAATCGTCTCACGCGCATCCTGAAGGACTCTGAGTGTTCGCCGCAAGAGCGGGGAACCGACAGGCGTCCAGTGGAAGGGCCGGCTTGTGCTAACCACGATGAACTTCCTGTGTTCCTGTAACGGACAGTGACCCGCTCACCATGAGACAGTGTTCCGAAATTATGTTCTCAGCCCAGGAGTCAGTTGTCATGTATACGCCAGTTTTTTTTTGTTTTTTTTTCCTTGCATGGGGACTACTTTTGATTTTAATGAATTCGGCATGTCATGACAGTGTTTTGGAGGAAGTTGCTCATTAATGAGGCGTATTCGCTTCTAAACTTTAGTACGCCATTGTGCATCCCACTCTGTGGCGTATCGAAGCAATGACGTCGTGGCCACTGCATATAGAAAGCGTAGTCCGGATTTTAGTAGCGGCAGGTTAGTTGCCAAGAACTTGTTGACATCGTCCTTGCTCAAGCTCGACTGCTGCCTAGTTTAAAGTGCAGAAACATCGAAACGAAAGGAATGAATGCCTTGCAACAAGTGGCACTTTTATAAGACATTCAACTTGCACTGTATAACAAAATCATACGTGATTATCCGTCACGTGATGCTACATAAACACGGGAATATGAAGGCGAGAGTGAAGCATCCTGTCGCGAGCCCCAATGATCTCATTATGTCTGAACAGCCCGACAGGAATGCACAACAACCTCCGGCCGGCAGCTGCTGCCGTCTAAAGAAGACGCCGGCATTTGCAGACCGAGATATTCGCTGCTTTTGGGGACGTCGAAAAATAAAGAAACAAACGATCGGTTTCCATCACGCTAGTTGTGGATCCTGAGACCCGACAAATGTCAGATTGAGCTCACCAACCCTCAGAATGTTAGAGGTTTAGCAAAAGATGACTCGTCCACTTCTACCGGCTGCTGCGAAAAAGAAAAAAAAAAAAAAAAATCTCAGTGTAAGCTAATAGGTTCTCTATGACTCTGTTATGAATGCAAGTTTTTGGGGACTGATGGTTGCTGTCTAGTGCTGAACGAAATAAATGTTCGGAACCGACTAGGTGTCAAAGCCTTCCATGCTTAAAGTGTCTGTACAGATAGCATGACTGTAGCAAAAGTGAAGCGATTGGCATGCGAGAGTCAAAGCTCAGATGTTTCGCCATGTCCTCGAACTTATGACTAGCGTGCCTCATGATCTGCAACAGTTGAACTTCCAAACGAAAGGGTTATTATGCATGACTGAAAAACACACGTGACCATCACTGGCTTATGCGGAGCGCAAGTTTATCTGCTTCTTGCAGAGAGGTTGCGACGATGTCAAAACGCTGAGCTCTTATTTACTGATTGAAATAATATATATATATATATATATATATATATATATATATATATATATATATATATATATATATATATAGTGGGTACACCTCAAGGCATCTAGCATTGAGGTCTACCCACTATCCATCCGATCAAAGCCAATCAGAGCTCGGCGTTGTTCTGACGTCACCGCAGCTCCGGCGCTAGAAGCAGACGACTTGCTTTCCGCATAAGAACAGTCGAAAACCAACCTTGAAGCGAAGAACGACTTATAGACCATCATTTTTGGCCACTCATTGTCGTTCTTAAACTGTCAAAGTGTATTCGCAGGATCGACTTGAAGCTCAACTCGGATGCAAAATATCATCCGACAATTGAACGAAATTTGGAACACACACACAAAAAAAAAATAGTTCCACGCCATCCTTTGGAAGAAGTAACCACGTGTTGGTGTTTATTGTACAGAAATAGAAAGTATGCTTTTTAACTAAACGATATTCGTTATTTACGCGCAGTAAGTACCCATGGTCTTTCAACAGCTGCTGGGAACAATTTTCGCGTGCTCCAACTTTCGTGGCAGTTTCGGTTGGTTTTCCGCGCATGATTACCTGCCTTTGGAGACCAGACACAACACACGCATGATGGAACGTCCGTCGCGCCCCACACGACGGACGCTTCTTGTGTCTGGCGCATTATCCGCTGTGAAAACCGTGACGCCGCCGTTTCTCTTGTGCAACATTCTGCTTGTTCATCGCTCAAACGTCAGGCTAAATTCAGGAACCCGTCCGCGGACCAGGGAAACCATGTGTATCGCGTGGGCAAACGTCGTAAAATTAGACCGCATGCCTGCTCGTGAGAGCCGGACATGCTATTCCACTCTGTTGAAGAACCGGAAACCGATTGCGGCAAACGGCTCGCTCGACGATGTCCCACGTGCAGTTCTCTTTTTTTTTTTTTTTCTTCTACGCCTTTAGCGTATTACCTTTAGCGTAGAAAAAAGAGAACCAGTCGCCCACCGTGCAAGTACGCGCCTTATTGGACGCGTGCGACAAGACAGTGGGGCCACGGTGCTGCTCCCAGCAAGAGTGTTTCGCCTAGACATCCTGCGGCAGCCGACCTTATAGTTTCTAAAACATACATGTCACTGATGTCAGTTTACCTGAGCGCAGCGCTCTACAAAACCTCCGTAGCCGCAGTCGGTGCTTACTTCTTTGCACAAGACCTGGAAATTGAAAGCGACTCAGAACGCCGAGCTCTGATTGGAAGGATTAGTGGGTAGGCCTAAAGCTAGCTGCCTTTGTCTCCACTGCACTCGTCGAACGCGTTAGAACGCGGAACGCAGGCGTCCGGCGTTTGGCTCTCGCATTCGAACGCTTTCGACAAGTGCAGGCCTACCCGCTGATCCTTCCAACCACTGAGGTCGGCGTTTTAGACGTCCACGCGCGCTATCGTATCCTCCTCTCCCTCACTTTCTCGGCGCATAGTTTAGAACACAACGGCTACGTGCGCGAGATCAAAGCCTTAGGGTGATTCTGCGTCGTAGCTCCTGCAGCGGAAAAAAAAAAAACAGTAACCACAGATACGAGTTCACGCTAAGCGGAAAGGAGCGTGGGCTTCGACGCCGCATGTCCGCGGACCAGGTTCCTCAGATTTGTCGGCCGTGTCGTTACACCATCCCTGAGGCGAGATACACACCTGTTCCTCGTCATGAGATGAAACGATTGCGACAGGCGTAGGCGAACATGCGCGGGCGACGCAATGACGTCTCGTCACACCGATCAAAGAGAGCTAGATATTCGTATCGCCGTCGGGCGACGCGACGCCAGACGACAGCGTTTTACGCACATGTGTTCCCCGCTAAACTATTGGCGACGTGCGCGACCGAAAGCGTCGCTGTGGTCGGCCTTCCACGATTGGCCGAACGCTGACTATGACGTCAGAAAAGGATTTATCATCGACGGAAATAAGAGGAATGAAAGAACTTTAATTTTGACGGTGTTGGCAGTGTTTCTTTGAGAGTGCAATGATTTCAAGCTTCCACCATGGTATTTACAAACACCATCGAACTTGTTGCTTGCAAGGCAACGTTACTAGATTACCTCAGTTGTGGAACTCCCGCGGAGGGGGGTACCCCCCCTCACTCACCTCAATCCGCCCAGAGCAGAGCCGTATATTAGGAGAGTTTGGACAATAGGCGGAGCAAAGGCCGCCGCCAGCGCCGAATATTCCCCCCACGCTTAGAGCGTAAACTAAATTTGTGACAGCGTCGACCAATCAGGAGACCTCTACTCCATCTCACAAATGTCTGCAGTGAAGACAAAGGCACAGGCGCGTGAGCCTAGCTCAGCGAAACGCTTTTGTTTGTACGAGACCTCGTGCATAGGAGGCACTTTTCAAAGCCACGCGCTCGTGCCCATGCCTTTGTCTGCACTGCTAGAACAGCGTCCTGAGACTGGCTGAAAGAAAGCAGTGCAAAGGGTGGGGTGCGCGAGCGTCTTGAGACGCGGAGTTCCGCTCGGCACGGCTCAAGTTATACTTCATTTCACTTTATCTGCGAGCGAAGCGAAAGCTAGAAGCGCGAGACTAGCGCTTTTTGCATTTCTCCCCAGCTCGCGCGCTCGAGCAAAGCCTGAACGCACGGAGCTTCCGTGCTCGCGCTTCCAGTTTTGCCTTCGCTCGCACATAAGGTGAAACGAAGTATAGTCGTGTCACAAATTTAGAGCACACGACCACCGCTAGGGGCTGTTTCGCGGCCTGTGGTTGGCCCCGAGATGCTCGCCTATTCAAACCAATGTATGGCCAAACTCTCTCAATAAACGGCTCTGGCCCAGAGTCGTTCGAAGCGCCATCTATATTTTCGTTTCATAACTGTGCATTCTAAAGAGCACAGCTGAAGCGCCAAATGGCGATCGCGACGCCGCCATTTCTCCCGCAGCGGTCACTCGAGGAACCGCACGTGACATCTAATTTTGGCTTCAATCGGGTTACAGGGGTTCCACTCCCGTCTCCCTTGCGGACGCGCCGCGACATACCCCCACAGTTAAAATGCGCCTAGGTCGGGACGCGCTACCTGAAATCCCCGCTGAGGCATGGTTGTATAAAAACAATATTAATTGTGCTGCAAAACCTTGAAAACTAAAAACTTTAGAAAACATCCCCCGCCCCCATTTTGTACTAATCTCCAATAAAAGTTTCTACGAAAAGAGTTTTTTTCGTTGGTTTTTACGTTTCTAGTGACGTTGAAACGAACGTGTCCCGATTCAGTTACCAAAGCAGCCGTCCGGCGGCGCGTCGAGCGAATCTGGGCGAGTTGTGGTGAGTGAGGGGGGGTACTGTTCGTGCATGCAGCGTCTATGAACAGTTCCGTAACTGAGTTAATCTAATAACGTTGTTGCAAGGTGATGACGTCACAAGGGGGAACCATAGGAAGGCGCCACCAAAAACATCTCGCCGCTAATAGTCAACATCGCACTATCACTCTCTTGTTTCCCTCTCTCTGCGTAATTTTAAAGATGCCATCTAGCGCAGGGACCATCGCTCTCTTGGCGATGCAGCAACGCTGACGAGCTGTTCATGTCGTGTTGGCGAACAAGGTTTGCGGACTGTGAACTCGTATGAGCGTACTGTCTCCAAAATAAACATATTCGGGCGCAGCCAGATTGAGGACGACCTACGCTAGTAGTATTTTAATTTTTCCTTTCTTCGCGGTATACAAGCTGGAGCTGGTTCCTCGCGGAGTCTTCCTTATTGCTTTTACACCGCGCCATTTAAAAATACTCGACGTCGGAATTAAGGAAACACTCCAAGCGGCAACGTCTTGACTCTGCGTTTCAATCGCGGACCCGCGCTAAAGCGTTTTGGCTGGCGCGCGTGTTTTCGCGGCGATCAACCGCGCCGTTAACGAGTTCTGTTCGACTGTCCGCGACATAAATTGGCAGGTTGGCGGTCACGGAGGCCGCTTTATTTATGTAACCGTGCCTTAAATTAATTGCCAGAAAAGCCTTGATGTCCGCATGTCGATTCGAACACCGTCATTTGCGACCGGTCGAGACCATAACTCAGGACGTGTGTTGGATGTCGAGATTTCCCGCGTCTGTGCGCCTGCGCGCGCGCTTGCCCTCTCGACCGCGCTGCGTATGCAGGAAAAGCCTGTTCACGGACGTTCATGCGCTTCGGCGTCGCTTCGCGTATCGCATTCAGATTCTCCAGGACACTTTGGGAGCGCGTCGAATCGTAACTCTTGTCCGGCGGAGACCGAAGCGAGTGTTGCTTCGCCATTTCCCGCTGCTGTATAGGTATACACCCGACTGCGATTTCGTCCTTGGCTGACTTGTGTCGAGCAGCGTCGGGTCGCTCAGGAATCTTCCAACTCGTACTACTCGAGCGTCCAGACACTTCCCGATGAAATCGCGGCTCCCAGTGAACGACGGGAAAAACAAATGCGGACATAAACAAAATCAAGAACAACGAAAGCTTTCCCGTAGTATCCAAACATGGACGCCTCGAAGGTTTCATTTCATATTCCGATCGCTTTCCCGTCATCATTAAGTCGCCGTAATGATGACAGCTGCATTCGCCCTGGCTGCGAGGCTACGCCTGCGACGTCACCAGGGCTTGTCGGGCCAATCGGAGGCTGCCGAGCCGTCGCGCCTCTGTGACTCGCGACGCTGGCATTGTTTGCGACGCGTCCTTTTTAATTGGGCAACTGTTGATAACGATCTGCAACTGCGAAGAGATCCGGGCGCCCTTCCTCTATGTTTGCTGTTTTGTCGTTGTTGTTCTTTGGCATGCGAGCCTCGTTTTTTTCTGCGCGATGGCGGTGTGGCAAACTGGGGGCGTCTGCGTCGGTGAGTGCAGGCGACAAAACTCTGTTCCTCGGAGATCGTTTTGAAAACTCCTCATTGCTGGGATCTATAACGTTTGGGGACAACCAGCGCTTTATGAACCATCCCCAATCCACCAGCACGCGGCCCTGACGTCGTGCCGCTGTGGTGGCTCTGCCGTCGTCGCGGCATCATGCGCACGTGCAGTGCTGGCCTGCATGGGCAAAAGCGGGCGTGTTCCTAAACAGCGCGTTGGCGTATAATCTGCGCGCTGCCATCTTTGTTTATACTTGGTTGTGGAACGTGTTCTGAGCATGGGTAATGCATCTCTCCGTCTTTCATTCATTTAATTACCTCAAAGCGGCCGAAGGCATTACATGAGGGAGGAGTAAAACAGAATAGATACATTTTGGAGTACGTGCATAACATTTAAAATGGGATTACAGATACAACAAACGAAAAGAATCATAGGCGAAGCACATGCGTCCACAGTCTACTGACTTGGCCTTTTTACGCCCGCGTCGTGAGCGCTAGAAAGGTGTGTGGTTCGTCTTGTTTTTGAGCTTTTGCTTGTTTTCGAGATTTTCTCGCTTGGGAGAACATCGAGATTTTTTTGGCCAACATTGAAAGTGGCGGTCGGGTCACGCTTAGGTGATCACCTTTTGTTTTGATGTGAGTATGACTAAGGCGGGGCGAAATAGTAACATAGACATAGTGACGTAGCAATTAAGCGACTTTGGTCGTTTTAGTTTTTGTCCCATTTTCCTGCGGTTTAGAAAAGAAGCGCGCCTTGGCCTCAGAGCCCAATTGTCCTTGGCCCTCACAGTTTTCGGGTGGAACTGTTGAGGATTACATTGCAAGTCATCTGCGGTATATATGTCGGCATTGTTTTAGCCAGATGGCGACGACCACGAGCTTGTGCTGTTTTACTATGCTTCTTGCACGTTGGATTAATTTTCTTACACGCGTCGCAGTAGGCTGCAAAACTTAATTGCACAAGCAAAGTTTGGTAAGCACGGGGTGTTACTGCTGAGTGCCTGTACTCTGTCTCCCCCCAGCGTGAAAATTCGACGTCTAGGTGCTGGCTAAAATGATGATGGATATGTTCTTCGAACATCGATCTCGATGTGTCGAAATAAACAGGCATCTAGCTTGAGGAAACTGGCACCGGGTGTACTGCAATGGATCATCTTAACTGGCACCGGGTGTACTGCAATGGATCATCTTAACTGGCACCGGGTGTACTGCAATGGATCATCTTAACCTGTATAGACGATTGCAGCACTGGCACTATTTGGCCATACTTGAACCTTGTGTCATTAAACTCCATTCGCCCATTCGTTCATAATTCAACTGCAAGCAATCGCACTCGCCGCCGTCACAGTTCTAGTCGATAGGGAAAGTGCCTGGGATTGCGGTCTTGCCAAAGCCGTACCTTCTCGTGCTTACTGCACGCGAGCTTGCACGCACATGGGACACCAGCTATAGGATGTCAGACTTGCATTTGTGCATACAAATGAGATAGTAAACGTCGACGACAATGTAGTTTGTCTAGTATGCATGATAGCAGCCAGTTTGTTCTTTCCGGGGGGAGGTGTTCGTTACGTGACATTCTGCAGTGTGCGCCGCGAAGGGCTGTCCGGAAATGCTACACGGTAGATTTTTTTTATCTGGATATGCAATCTTTTCACCAACTCACCTGGTCTCTTTCAGCGCACGTACTAATATAGACAGTGCACAAGTCGTGAATAAACATGTCATATTTTGTCATATTTTATAAGCACCTGAGCCATGGGCGTCGCCAGGATTTTGTCTTGAGGGGGGCAAACTAACAGCCCTTTTTGGGCGTGTGCGCTCAAGGGAAAGGGGGGGGGGGATCCCACAGTAAAATACGAAAGAGCTAATTACAGCTTGCAAGATACACATATATATTATGAAACAATTAATTTAATGAGCACAATACATCAGTAATTTCAACGTAAGAAAAAAAAAACGTTTTTATAGATATGTTCAGGCACAGTGAAAAAAAAAAAAAAAAAGGAATTTAGTCTATGACTGCAAAACAACAAAACAGTCCACTTAGTTTATAATTGTCTCAGAGATAAAAAAAAACAAAGATTTTATAGACAAGTATTGGCATCATATAGGTACCGTACAGAATAAAATCGAAAAAAACAGTGCACGTAAGTCACACGCACACATAACAAATTGTTGCATATTTAACAATGTTTGACGTTTATACAAGTTTTTAAAAGCTACCCTAAGTTGGCCTATGCTCACATTTACAAGTCTAATTTTCTGCACAAAATTGTCTTCGCTCGTAATATTAATTCGAAGCATTTCCCGGGTTGTGGTCCGTGGAACACATCTGAAAGCTGCGTTAGCTGTGTTGGAAAGCTAGCACGGCGGGGCTACCGCCGGAGGGTTAGTTGCCATTGTAACTTTCCGTATTTCCTCGACGCGGGTTCCCTTAGCTTGCCTTGCTCGCTCTGTCTCCTTTCAAAACTGGAGTAAAGTTTTAGCCCGCTGGTTCTTATCTTTATATTGGTTGTTATATATCTGATCAAGCTCAGCTTTCCATGAACACTCCCACAGTTAAAGACGAGTTTCACATGCCTGTGAGAGTCGAGTTGAGGGCAAAGCCAATGTTCAGCTGGCTCTCTAAAGCCGGAGGTTGCTCAGGAGTGACGGAGACAGCAGGTACATCGATAGATTGCAGGTCATGACACGGCTCTGAGGTCACGTGCTTCTTCGTTGAGCAAGATGGATTGTCATTATCACTGTCAGCTTTCCGTTTAAAAAAGCTTCTGATGTCTATTTTCACTCTTGACCCATATCAGCCCACGGTTATATAAAAAAGTGGGATTTGGTGCGGATTGTGGCCCTTTCAAGCAACTGGGCCAGGAAGAGAGAGTCAGCAACAGCAAAGTGTGCCACCCTGTCACAGATCTTCGACAGTGTCACGCGTGTGAACACGGTGGTTTCAACGAGGACTCGTTTTTGACATGGTGTGAACAGAGTTTCGCAGAACTGCATTGTCCAAAAGAGGACACCTGGCCCCGATTTTGACCCCCTCTTTTCCTTTGCCATGACCGCAACATGCTACAAGAAAAGGAGAAGAAAACCCCAAAGGCACATATACAAAACAGAGCACTGACGTGAGCAGTGGCGTAGACAGGGGGGTGGTTTGGGGGGTCGAAACCCCTCAAAATGCCAAAGCTACCCCCCTCCCCCTCTTCCCCCCGGAGCCCGCTCGCTCCACTCCTTACGCAGACGGAGCGAAGGGCTCCGAGCGCGGACTATCTCCAACTCGTAGCTACGCCGATTTGTTCTGTTGGGCTTTTTGGAAGAATCCCGCTCTGTGTAGAAGACGCTCTGTATTGGGGCATTTTACTGACTTTCACCCGAATGCGTGTGATTCATCACAACACTGGACTGCGGTGTTCTCGGAAGTCGGTGCTTCCTTATTTTTTTTTTTTTTTGCCAGCTAGGCGCGGCTGATCGCAACTGACCGAGCGGAGACCTTATTCTTTTTTGTGTTTATTGCTGAAGGATCCAAGAAAACAAAAGTGCGTGGTTTTATTTTTATGATTGTTTTCGGTTTCTCCGCTTGCTAGAAAAGCTATGGCGCGACGTCATTCGATCCCCCGTACCCGAGAGAGCTGGGGAAGGGAGGGGGGGGGGGGGGGGTAGGCACTCTGGCTTGAGGGGGGCAAGTGCCCCTTTTGCACCCCCCTGCCGACGCCCATGACCTGAGCTGGGTACACCAGATTGTTCTGGCAACTTCACTCTTCCAGCTAGTGGCGACAAACACCTGTTACTGCAACTTTACGGAAGTTACATTCGCGTACATGCTGCACGTGGTTGGACACACGGAGCACTAGCCAGGACGCCATGTTTCGCCTAAAATACAGAGAAACTTCATGTAGTAGCTTCGATTTCAGTTATTATAGTTGTAGCCTCACATCATATTTGTGTTAGATTCCCTGCCTTCTGGAATGAGCGGAACTTATACAAGTATTGCCATCATATTCTGCAAACAAAGATAATCCGTGTCGTGTACGTGGGGCGCGCATGATACCCACACGCAGCCTTTATTCATAAAGATTGGTGTAATACAAATTTCTTTTCAATGAATGCTTGCAAATTAGCTTCACTTAACACATGACAAATTTCTCACTTCCTAATGTTTACAACATCATTCAGGGAAATTGCATGGATCACACACACACACACACACACACACACACACACACACACACACACACACACAAACACACACACACACACACACACACACACACACACACACACACACACGCACGCACGCACGCACGCACGCACGCACGCACGCACACACACACACACATACACGCACGCACGCACACACGCACGCACACACACACACACACACACACACACACACACACACACACACACACACACACACACACACACACACACACACACAAATATTTTTGCTTGAAGCTTTGTGTTGACTCTTAAGGAATGTTTGCGGCAAGAAGTTTGTCTGCTCTTTGCAAACCTCTTGCGTTCATTTATCCCCCCCCCCCCATGCGTCCACGTGCTTTTGTCCCCCCCCCCCCCCCACCCCACCCCCCTCCCCGACTTTAATTAACGAAGGCGCGCTCTTGGGCTGACGTCGTCATCGCGCGTACCCTGTGCATTCTATATATGTCGCCTTCTGATTGGCATGTTCCGACGCCTTCTGATTGCCATGTCCCTTATGTTCCGATGTGCCAAAGACGCACTTTCGAACACTTACCCGTCGTATGCGCCCACTTTCATTAGGTTATCTCTGGGTAACTATTTTCATTTTGTCTTTTGTTCTTTTTAAGCAGTCGTCACCTGTTAATCATTTCTGCACCTAAGCTTTCTTTTTGTAAGTTTGGGAGAGACGTGCCGCCATGTGTATCTTTCTTCTTTTTAGCTACGGAAATGATGACATCTCGCAATCATTTTAGGCGCAATTTTGTTTTTATGTGCTTGCAAAATGCATGCGTTTTGGCATTTCTGGTGGCAAGCCACATAGAGGGCCTCCGCATGACATCGTCGCTAGTGAATCCCGCCCCACGCTAAAGTTTGACGAGAGGCGCCGCAAAGTTGTAGACGCGTCCGTCTCGACGCCGTCGCGTGTTAGCGTCGCGTTCGTTGTGAGAAGCTCCAAGACACGCTGGCGGCGATGCCGGGCCCTTTTTTGGGCGGCTCTGCGTGGATCCAGATGTTTGGGGGGGGGGGGGGGGGGGGGGGGGGCAGTTATCTTTTCGGTGTTGTTCGGCAAGCACCTATACTCTGTTTCATCCTTAGCGTGCAACGCTGTCAAAGCTACTGGCGCGAGCGTGGAGCTTGATCTCGGTGATCATTTGCACGCGTTCTCGCGCAAACAAAGCCATAGATGAAGCCACGCGCTCGCGCCAGTAGCTTTGACAGCGTTGTACGCTAAGTATGAAACAGAGTATAGCTTTGGCATGCTTCGGTTCACCGAAGTTAATTGGTACGTCTGCTTCGGCACGTGCTGGCGGTGCTCCATCCATCAGACGATGTCTCAAACTCAGCTTGTGGCTTTTGTTCTAGACTATGCACATGTTTCACATGCGCGACAACCCCGTTGTGGCGACAGAGCGGCTCCTGGAAAGCGCGTGGAGAGGAAATGAAGACGACGCGCATCAAAGAAAGCAGCCGGAATCCGCCGTCTGAGCTACGGTCGTTCCGTTTTCGATGTCAGGAATCACCTTCGGCGCGCCATCCCCCTTCTCCGAATACAAACGCTGCCCGTTGAAGCCGTCGGACGCCTAATGCTCGGAATGGCGCTGATACAACGATCGTCCAAGTGGCGGTCTCAGCCACCGCGGAATGAAAATAGATACGTAGCCGTCGTTGCGTCAGCCGGGGCGTTCTCGTTTCTTTCTTTTGGTCCTTCCCGGCTTGATTGAAAACAAGCGACAAGGTCGAAAACATCGTAAAAGTGAGCCTCGCTGGCGCTTTAGATTAAGCTCGGCGAGCCAAGGTGAGGCGGGCATGTGAGAACAGTCTGTCTCCTGTTGGGCTCGCTGGGAGCGCGGCGGCTGTTGGGCTTTCCCTGCCAGCCGCCCGAAGTCGCCCACCGAGGAGCCCTGTCGCTGTCGCGCTTTCGACCCTCCCCCCGATGATGGTGTGGCCGCTCTAATGGCCGTCCAAGGCTGCTCTTCGCTGAGCCCATTTTCGTGAGTTCCGAGTTTGCCGGTTCCGACGTGAGCGTTCGCCTCTTCGTTCCTATGGCCCAGGGATGTCATCATGATTGTACGGACGGTGTTCTTTCTTTTTTGGAATATCGGCGAGTGTCCATCAGTCCGGGGTGGAGAGGCGGTAGTCTCGAATCGTACGCGCATCTTTGGGCGTCTGGCAGGATATCAACGACCGGAACGACTCCGAATAGCGAAGATGTGAAAGGAGGCCTTCGGAGGCTCTCTATCTCACGCGCCGAGAGCGACCTCGGTGTCCACAGGCAAATAATTCGCCTGCACCGCGTCCTTTGTTTTCTCGTTTTTATATATTGATTGGTTTTGATACATGTGGGATAGCTGGATTTTAGGTGTTCATCATTTTCCTCCATCTCAGGTCGTGTCTCTGTCAGGACAACACAATCCCCGAAAGTTGTCGAGGCAGCCTAACACTTTCTAAAGATTTTCCCTTCGCCTCCTATCATCCCCCCCCCCCCCCCTTTCACACGCATATACACTCTTTATGCTATCGAGAGATTCTAAGTGTTAATGGCGTTGCAATGTCACCCCAGTGTCAACCCTCTGCAAAATATGCCTGCGCATTTTTCTGTTTTGCTATGTAGATTCAGTCGTCAGTCTGGTCCCCCCCCCCCCCCCCCCCCCCCATCGTACACGCCCCGTTTCCCCTGAACACTAGCTAAACCAGTTCGACGTTGGTTGTTTTTGCTTCCCGCTCTCTGTTCTCCGTGAGTCGGGACAGGCTCGCGGACAGCATCTGCGGCGAGCTGAGCGCTTGTCGAGATAGTGTTAATTCGTGCAATCGGCGCTCGGCAATCTCGCAACGACTCAAGCGGGTCACCGTGGCCCAATTAAAAAAAAAAAATAAAAAATACGCTACACCGAACGAGTGGGGTCTCTAAGCTGCAAGGGGCGAGGCATTTGAACGGTTGCTCGATCTTGGGCCGTTTATGCATACCGAAGGCCGGCGGTTTTTTTGGGGGGAATTCCTGATTTTTTCTCGGATCGTGCTCCTCCGTGAAACAGATTTCACGGCGAGCACTTGCGTTGTCGACGTGTAGATCGAATGGGCCTGTTTACATTTCGTAAGCTCCAGAGTGTAGGCGAGCGGCAGACCTCGCTCGCTGCCCTTCTCTCTCGCACTCTCCCTCTTCTTCGCTTCCTATGTTATGATTATCATTATTGTTTGCTTTTGTTTTGGAGTTTTCTCTCTGTGGAAACGAGCGACTTAGCGATGCATTTCTTCGCAAACTTGAATTCGAGCGAACCCAATTTCAGCCGGTGACATTTTGTTTACGCTCCGGGATAGCCACAGCCTTCGCCGTCCTCCAACTTGGGCTTCTTTTTTTGCTTTGTGCGTGGCTTCCCTCTCGAATTGTTCTTGGTCTCCGAAGCGCGCCTTGGGTGCTTCGTCTTTTGCGTTGTTGATATCCGTTGTCGAGCGTTCGGCGGCTGCCTGCCACCACCGCCTCTGCTACTGCCACTCGTGTTGTCCCTGCTGCTGTTGTTTGGCGGAGATGGCTGTCTTTGTTTGCGGGGGCTGGCCTGCTTTGCATATTTTGAGGGGAGTTTGCGGGACGCGAAGGGCACGGCGCCAGCGCGCGAGCGCGCGCGCGCCCGTTTTTTACTGACTAGCGGGCAATCACCTGTGGTTGACACTCTCGGGACGACAAAACAAGGCTGTGTTAACAACAGGAAGGGAGCCGGGGAGGGAGAAAGCCAAAAAGAAGGCGGAGGAAAAAAAAAAAAAAAGAAGGGAGAAAAAAAGAGTCGCGCCTGCGCGCGCGCCATGTTTTGACCTTTTTAGGAGAGGAAGGTTGGGGAGCGTTTCTCCCTGCAGAAACCGCGCGCGGGAATATTAAGCGTAAACGGCTCAGATATAATTGTTTGTTGTTTCTAGATGATGCTGTTCGTTTTTGGCTGTAGCCGTCGCTCGAGCGTTCTTTTTTTTTTTTTTTTTTCTTTTTTCCTCGTTATATGTTTTTATTGATTTTATTTTTATTCGCTCTTTCGTCGAAAAAAAGGTGGAGAGTGGCGCAAGTGCAAAAGCGACTCTTTTTTTTTTCTTTTTTTTTGCATAGAGGCCTGCAGCGTTGGAACGCTGGGCGCGCGTGTCCTCTGAACGGTCTGCCATGGCGCTGTTAAAAGCGCCCGTCAAATATTTATAGGAGACCTATGCTCTTGCGTTCTGTCTGTCGACTCTGCGATTTTGAAATAGGAGTTTAGGCGGACAGATTGGCTCCCTTCTCTTTGGTTGCACTGTTGATGTCGTAGCAGAGCCCGGGGAGCCGAACCGGGCGGGTGGTTCCTAGCGGAATTGATTGTTTTCTCCAGAGAAGCAAAGAAAGCTGATCGTTTCTGTTTTCTTTACTGCCTTTTTTTTCTACTTTTTTTTTAAGAATGGGAGAGAGGTGGGGCTTGCTGTCTTTTGCTGCATTCTGCAAAGAAAACAATGCGAACTTGGAAAATGTAAAGCAAGGAAAACAAGACTAAGTATAAGACACGAAGAGATTCCTGAGGAACGAGAAAATTGAAGGCGTAAATGGATGATATTGTACGCCGTGACATTGTTTGTGATTTGAGATGCCGTGTTTACGTTCTCGGACTGGAACACCCTTGTGCACGTACTTGGTCGCTGTACACGTGAAAGTGACACATTTGAAATTAGGATTAGCGTCGTCTTCCTTTCTTTTCTTGGAAAACGTCGCACCATCGCGCGTTCTATATAGGGCGCGTGGAATTGTAAATCGGATTCACATCACCGAAATGTATTGATTACGGCAGCTACAAACACTGGTGCGGACAGCATACCGCTAAACAAGATGGAGTGCTTTCGCATAGCGGATATTTAATTGGCACGTTTTGATTTGGATTTTGTTCACACTTTAAATGGCCCCGAAAAAAAAAAAATGTTCTGACATATAAAAAGAAAAAAGAAGGAAAGAAAAGGGATGGTTTATTTTAAGGAAACAACGCCAAGGGAAAACTTTTTTTAATAAATATGTGCGATACTGAATGAAATTTTCGCAGTGCTTGATCGCTCCTTTCCGTAAATCTGGTGTTAGTTTTGATATAGCTTATTTTTAAAAGCGATAGCTTTAAGGAACTCGCGCCGCAGAAAAGCGGGACGGGAAAATCCTGATTGGTCGATAGGGTCATGACGTCACATCGACATGACCTCGCGCGGGAATTTCAAAACAACCCACAGCGTTTATGTGAAACGTGACGTCACGCGTGGAATGAAAGTGATTAAAACATGACATGTAATGCGAATTCAAGGTCGCCGCACGTCTCAAATATCTTCAGTTTATAAAGCAATTCATTTGCTTAAAATAAAAAAAAAAGAAATGGAAGAATTTTAGGCTCAGGCGGGATTGAGAACCCACGACCCTTCGGTTGTAACGTTTTTTTTTTTTTGTGTGTGTTTTTTTTTTTTCCCCTTTTGATTGAAGGTTACGCAGTTATGCTTGCGAGACTTGGGAACGAGCGGACGTTTATATGTTTCGCTATTGCGCGCTCTTAAAGGCGAAGCTTAAGCGTCCTCCTGTATTTTCTGTTCAAAATGCAGTGCACGTGCAAAAAAACAAATACACATTTTTTGCGTGCACGTGGGGTATGGCAACAAACTTAAAAGAGCCTAGTCAAATAGGCTAATAGACCCTTTTCAATAGTCCATCAAGCAACATTGGCGGTCGCAATTGCTCGGACACGAGCCGTGTGATTCGATCCGAGTCCTCGCCGAATGCTGACGCAGCACTCGTTCTCAATACGAGCTGAGCCGAGTTCACGCCGAAGTTCGAACGCTCACGCAGCCCTAAAGTGTATATTCGCTCCTTTTAAACCCCTGAGTGCAGCGAACAACAAAATAAATGTTTATGAGATTTTTATTATTTTAAAATACTTGAAAACCGCAAACATGCCATTCTTAAAGTTCTAACAAAAGTTTTTTTTTTACGTTTTTATAAATTTAAACGTATGCATTCTAATCAAACTTTGATAGCTGCATTCTACATAACCTCGAGCTTTTGCGTGCCGAATTTGGTTGTCATAAGGCAATATTAAGAACAAGAATTCTTATGCGCAAACTGTCAAGATTCCTCAACATTTCAAAAAGAGAAAAACGCGTTTGAATATTGTCATATATGTGTAAGCAACACTCCTTGGCGGCGTGAAAAAAAAAATTCTTGTTACGATTTTTTTGGGCGAAATTGAAGCTACATAAGATTGCGATGGTGGGGAGATGGCTAGGTCTACTTTCGAAATAATTCTGATGGCAGGCGACGTCACAATTTCAAGAACCGCGCACACGAAAATGGCACAAATTAGGTCCTTCTTTTTTTTTTTTCTTTTCTTTATACATAAAGCATGAATATTTAAGGATAATATAACACTAAAATCTAAAATCACGTTTTTTTGTTTTTTTTTTTACTAAGTAATTTTGATTTTTAAAAAAGTTTTTTGCAAGGTAAGGAAATCCTCCTCCCACCCCTTTCATTTCCCTCTCTCCGACTGCTCTCTTGACGGAGGGGGACTCCTTTTGTTAGGGCTGGATGAGCCGTGATAAGCTCCCGGCTTATCCCGGCCCCAAGATGCAGCAACCAAATAAAGGAGTCCTGCTCCGTCACCCCGCCGTGAATATAAGAGTGGGAGAAGGGGGAAATGGGAAGGGTGGCGAGAAGAATTTTCTACCTCGCGGAAAAGTATTTTGTAGGACGGCCTTTAACGGCGCAAATCAGGAGAAAAAAAAAAGCATTTGGATACACTTTGGTCGTAAAATAACTCTTAAAGGGGCGATGGAATGCATTTTTGGCTGGGATAATTTGCGAGTTTACTAATCGCATATCGTATGGAGCGCCAAAATAAAACTAGTCCACGAGCCTGCTTTTCGGTACAACAATTTGGAAATACTATAGCGGACTATTTCGAACCTCCTTTCCTTCGAAAGCTCTTCGCCTTTTTACTGTGATGCATCCGCGGTGCCCCAGGACGTCAGCCGAACCCAGCTCACGCATTGGACAGGAGCACTGCCTAACTCGGACGTAAGCACTCGTCAACAATCAATCCGTGAGAATGTCAAGTTCTATATGGTGTGCTTAACAAGCACGGTGGAAGCTTGGAGCCATCGCCTCCGGTGCCAAAGCGCCTCTCGACCGCGTGATTTCTCATTAGAACTTGAAAAATGATTTCATGGTCCCTTTAAGCCGAGGTCACACTGCTTATTCGCGGCGAGAAGTTCGGGTATCGCCGCCTGGTGGAATTCTTTCGCAACCCAAAGTGAGGATACTTCAACTTCCTCTGCTGGTGCAAGCACGTGCAATGCTAAGCTTCTATGCACTACGAAAATTAAAACATAACCGCGTGGGTAGCACGTGCACTACTCACAGTGAGGAAAACAGCAGCGCCCCTCGCGAGCTTCTCACCGCGATTACATCATGCAAAAGACTCTCTGCATACAGATTCGAAGGCGAGTCACCGCGAGACTCGTGCTTCGAATGCCACATGGGAATGGGTTCAAGGAGAACACTTGGCATGTGGCATTAAAACCACGGATATTGCCATGACTTGCGTTTGCAGACGGTCTTTTGTATGATGTATGTGTGACCCCGGGTTTAGGGGTTCTTCGACTGTTCCATATTTTGCACCCTAAAAAAGTTCTTTGAAAGGGATACTGAACCAAAGAATTTAGTGTCCATAATAAGGGGCGCACGTTCTTTCCACGAGCCAGCAGCCGCCGGTGTGCGCGAGCACACGCAACGAAAATGACGTCAAAGGCCTCCATTCGCGCCTAACGCACGGTGAAATTCATGGGCTTCGGGCCAAAGGAGAATAAACACGGGCTTTTCATCTCTACAAGTGAAAGCTGCGTGCTTGTTAGACCAATTAATCGCTTACCTTTTACACCAGACACCACTGTGTAGATGAAAAACTTGTCTTTATTCTCCTTTGGCCCGAAGCCTATACATTTCACTGTCATCTTAACCGCAAATGGAGGTCTTTGACATCATTTTCGTTGCGTGTGCTCGCGCACACCGGCGGCTGCTGGCTCGTGGAAAGAACGTGCGCCACTTATTATGGACACTAAATTCCTTGGTTCAGTATCCCTTTAAAGGGCCACTCCGCTTCATTTTTGATATTTAGAAAACTATGCAGGCCTCTTCAGTATCATATAGGAAGACCCCATGTCAAATATTACGATCTAATTCCGTCTATATATTTAATAAACTGGCCAGCAAACTTTCAAATGAGCCAAGTCGCCGAAATCTGCCAACTCTAGCGTGCGACGCGAGGCGCAATCGTCAGCGCAGTCAATGCGACGGAGTTGGAGCGGTCAACGTTGAGCCGCTACGTCAGAGGCATGTCTACGTCATTCTCACGTTTTGTTTGTTTTTACTTCTCAGAGCGAAATTGAACGATGACGTCATGAGTTTCTCCTCCCGGTGTTGGCTCAACGGCGTCCACGTGTTCACCGTAAAGGCCCGTTCACACTCTTGCGACCGAGTACGACCGAGAGAGACGAGATCTGTTAAAACTTCTTAAAATTTCTTAGGACGAGGGAACACACTGGCATTCTGGCGCCATCTATGCGGTGACCCTGGAACTGTATTTCACGAGAGCGAAGGTTTTGCGGGATTTCCGAGGTCAAATGTGCGTAATACCTATGAGAACGACTCGTTTATAACGTTGACAAAAGTTTTTCGAGCCAAGAAAGAAAGGATAATGCGCGAGAGAAATAGAAAATATGCCGGATCGCCAAGTTTCGACTGCTACCCAATAGATGGCGTCAGTGTGTCCTCTGGTTGTAAGAGGTTTTAAGGAACCCAGTTTTAAGAGGTCGTAAGAGTGTGAACGGGCCTTAACGCGGATGCGCTAGTTTGCGCTACCCTGCGCGCTTATCGGTCTGTTTCTCCGCTCCCCCTCTCCTCTTTCGTCTTCTCCCCTTCCCCCTCTCCCCCGGGCCATCACCGTCCACGCCATGCGAAGCGACCCGCCCGCGTCGCGTGTCCTGTACCTCGCCCCCACGAACGTCACAAGACCACGTGGTTCGACGTGACGTGGCCATGCCTCTGACGACACGAGACCAATGTTGCCTGACGCAACCGAAGTTTCGGTTTCAGTATCAGCTGATGTTTAAATTAAGATTACACAAATAATATTCCACACTTCGCGAATCCGAAGACGTAGAGCTGTTTAGTAATGCTTTGTGAAACGGAATCACATGTAAGCCTAAATTGTTCGGAATTGAGCGGAGTTACCCTTTAAGCATCCTTTAAAAGGGTTCTTCATGAAAAATCTATAGGGGCTTCTTTCAATTTCCTTTTTAATGCGAAAGCAATAACTGTCCCATGGAGCGAAGCCGGCGTTGTCTGTAACCGTCTGTAGCAGAAAAACGGCACCCACAAGCGGAATTCCCATTGGCCGCGACGCGCAGATGCTATGTCACGGAAGCCGGCGGGGCGCTCAAGGTCAAAGGGGACGCGCCTCAGAAATAAACCGCAAAGAAAAGCACAGCAACGTAGATGCATCGATCACGGAAGCCGTGGAGCCGGAGGGGTCGCCGCGCCAGCGCAGTGGAGGAGCGTGATGTCAACGCCGGAGCGCCGTGTGCGATAGAAAGACGTGGCGCGCTGCTTGTAGGAATGATTTCGCATTCCTACACGTAAGTAGTCTTAAGTGTCTCTGCCGAATGTTTGACGCGAAAGAGTGCTTCATCGGCAAGGTCGTTGTCTTTCTAGTGCGCCAGGGGGGCGACAGCGCTTGCGGCGAAACCGTTCTTCACGAGCCGAAAGAGTTCTTGGGGCGTCTAGAAACCTTTAAAAAACAGATTTTTTTTTTTTTTGAGAGGGGGGGGGGGGGGTGTTTAGTGTATTGGTTTCTAAAACACGAATCTGTCCAGGCTACATTCCTTGTCGTTTCCCTATCATAATTTCAGTCAATCAATCTGTCAACAAAGCTAATTATTTAGTAGTTACCATTTTTGCGCGTGAATTGCGTGGTCCGTGCGCGCTTGTATACATAGTTTCTCGTCCTCTCGCGTCTCGGCTTTCGAGGTGCCCCCTGCATAAGCTTTAGCGATCGTGAGCTGGGATTTGACGCAGCTCTGCAGTTTCGCAATCAAAACCAACTCTTACGGGTTACATAATGAGCAACGCCCTTTGTTTCTTAAAAAGTCGGCGACAATAGTGTTTTCGGCTACCGAAGAGGGTTAATTCACGCTCCTGCAGCTTCGTGACCGGTTCTTCGGCGTCCTTAACGGCTAATCCGCAATCTGATTGGCTGCCGAGTGTTAATGAGATGCTCGGGATTCGCCACGCCCTGCCTTTCTTAAGTCGTCAATGACTCGTCAGTACCCAAGCCCCCCTTTTATTTTCATTTTTTTTATATTTTTTTTTCGGTTATTGATGATGTAAGTGCTTCGCAAGGAAGTACGGGGTGAGTCCGTAAGAGGCCACCACATTTAGCAAGCCTCAAAAAATTCGAATTACAAGCGTATAGTACTTTTTTCTTCAAGAACGTTTTATGTAAAAAAAAAAAAAATTAATATTAAAGCTCAACTTGATGGTGGTGACATATTAAAAATAGAACAGAAAGGGCGGCCTTGTAATTTCTATGCCGTATACCGGCCTGTTCGTCTTCTGTTCAAGATGGTGCACGAGCTGGCTCCCGGCTGGCTTGCTAAACAACTGGGGACGAGCAGGGCAGTCGCGATAAGTGATAATTGTTACGAAATATACGAACGATGGCCACCTGGGAGCAGGCTCGCTGACCAGTGTGCAGACGACGAACATGCGGCAGGGGACATGGAAAATGCGCAGCCGCCGTTTTTGCACTATTTTTATTATTCGACCACCTCCAAAGTGAACTCTCCCTCTCTCTCTCTCTAAAAAAAAAAAACAGTCGAAACGGCGTTTGCGTGTTTAGTTTCAGGTATCTACGATTGCAATTCGAATTTTGCAAGACACGTGCCCAATGTGCTTGTCCTTACGGCCTCACCCTGTATATAAGTTGCATGGCTATTTTCGCTTACTTTGTAAGAAACCGTATTCGGCGAAGTGGAACCAGTACGAAGCGTTCGTTGTGACTATATATCCACGTTACATATATATCATGAACAACCCGGTGGTAATATTTAGTTTTGCACTTTTTGTTTGTTTTGTTAGTATACCAAATAAATTAACTCATCCCATCGACGGACTCCACCATTATGTGGCCACGTCTGGTTCCAACTCGGTGCTGATTAACCATACTGGCGCTTCCGCGCGCGAGCACTGTTTCATATCGGTTTCGCAGGTCTCACCATCGACAGCGACAGCTGAAATAACTCACACCCGCTTTTCCTGCTCGATCGTGGTTTCCATTTTCCTTTATATTATTATTCCTATTATTATGTCTTTTGTACATACCGAGTACCGACCCATTAAAGAAACTGTCGCTTTTAAATCTGGCGCCCACAAAGCGAATGGCGTACGGGCAAGACGCGGGAAACCCGCCCACGGAGCAACTTGGTTACCCAATTCTAGAAGCAGTTCGTTTTTTTTTTTCTTTCTTTTTTTTCCTTCTCCTTATAGCAACGAATTCGTAGTAACCGGGTTTCGTATAACGTCGGGCTCGAAGGTTCGAACGAGCGATTTCTTGGGGTGTCGGACCGATGTTTCTCGACGTTGTTGTTTTTAAACGCCTCTTGTTTTTTTTTTCTTTTGTCTTCGCGTTTCTTTTCTGTCCCCTGTTTTCATTTCGGAGGGCTGTAATAAAACATGATCGACGGTGGTCAAAAGTGGACGGGAGCCGCTGGTCTCTGGTTTTCGTCCGGCGCCCCAATCAAATTTCGCTCCGCGCGGAAAGCAGAAGGAAGGGTGAGGGGAAAGGAGCCCTCTCGGACTCAGTTCATGGGACCCAACGCGGGACCTGGGTCTTCCTAATTGCGATTTGTAATTATGACTTATAAACGCTCGTCGTGTCTTAAGTATCTTAAAAAAAAAAAAAAAAAAAAAGGCACGTACGCGCGTCCCGCGGAGCCTTGTTAGGGCGTTAAGCATAAAACGAGGATCGTCCGTGTCACCGAGTGGGCAAGCAAGAGCTGTTGGGGATACGTACCGGGCAGTTGGCGCCCCAAGTAGCTTAAAATATAAAAATAAATAAACGTTCTTCTTCTCACATTAACCAGGCACGATAGTTGACGGCGCGGGAATAACTTGTTTGACGCCGCCATGCCGTGAGCAGCGGCCATTATATCGCTCTTTACAGCTCCAGTATGGCTGCCATAAAATGTGTACGCGCGGGAAACAACACAGTCCGTGCTGTCGTGAGAACGACCCGATCGCGAAGTTCGTGTTTTTTTTTTTTTTTTTGCTTAAATGGGGTTGCTCTTTGTTCCTCTGCTTCGCTTTGTCGGCTGAGTTGAGGACTGGGGTAAACAGCGACGACTGTGTACAAGCTGCAAAGTTTTTTTTTTTTTTTTTTCTCTCTCTCTCTCTCTCGCGTGTTTAGACGGTCCAACTGCTCTCGAACAAAATATTGCGCTGTCGGGTCAAGGTACGTTCCCAGGATTAAAGCGCAGTTGTTTCCCTTCTCTTTACTGAGTGCTCAAATGAGTTGACGACGTGACGTTCGCAGAACCCGTTAATTAAGGCTCTTGTATGCGAGAAAACTAAAAAAAATAGTGATGTAGGTTTCGTGCGCCGTTAGGGGCGAACGCTCCGTTCGTGCGCGTCGAGAACGAGAGGTATACGGGAAATGTGGGGTGAGGATATTCGATGCCCTCGATTTTCTAAGCGACACGCGACGGGGCGCAGCCGCTTGAATGACACGGGCCGAGATCGTTTCCGTCGGTGGTATAAGAAAAGGGGGAGAACGCTCTCGATTGAGTGAGGCGAATCACGATACATGACTCGCCCACAAAACATGACATCACCGGCAAAGTATAGAGTAGATGGGGCTCCTAATGACCAAATTTTTTTTTGTCGTCTCTATCCCTTTTTTTTTTTAATATCTCTATATATATATATACATTTATTCTCCCGGGCCGCTTTCTGTTCCGAATGAGGAAATTGATGTCTCCGCCACATGCAGTAGTATCTCCATCGTGGACAACGCTAATGGTGTGGAGCGAAGAGGCCATTCAAGTGCCGCTATAATTGTCGGGGCGTGGAGAGATCGCTTTGTGTCCGTTCGCGGCGACTCGCGTCAAAAAATCGAACGCAACGAGAAGTGGTCCGGGGTCCCCGGTCTCCAAACCGCAGACTGGGACCAGACCGAGGCGGTTTGGCTTGGAGTCCGTTCGAGGACTGCGACGCGGGGGTGCAGAGGGTCCCGGAGCGGAGCGCGGCCGGTGTCGGGCCGCGTGTCTGGCGCACCTGAGCGGCGCGGGGCGGCGTCGTGGTGCGTCGGCCGCGCGGCGAGCGTGTCAACGGGGGGAGGAGCCCGGCCGAGCGGGAATCGGCACGGCCTCGCAGGCTCCGACCATTCAGGACGTCCTACGTAGCGAGTTGCGGCGTTGCAAAGGCCGCCGCCATGCGTGCCGGCCCGCGGCATGCGAGACGACAACGGCCGTGTCCGCGGCGAGAAGGGAGAGAGAGGGCCCACGCGCTCCCCGCTGCGGATCAACTGCGAAGCACAAAAGAGGCGAAAAACGAGATTGATTTGCGAGTGCCAGCGATAGAGGCCACTCCTCCCGCGCTCGGGCGGACCTCCTCTCCCGGCGGCTTTTCTTTGTGCCGCTCTTTGGGAGAGGAGGCCACGCAGCCCTCCCCGCTTCGTGCGGGCCGCCGGCCGACTGTACATCATCATTTGATGAATGCGTGTCTGTCACGAAGAGAAGCCTTTTGGATGGACTCCAATATGGCGATTGTTGTTGGAGGAGAGGGTTTCGCCGCCTCCTCGCCCAGCCTCTCTCTCTCTCCGTTTGAGCCTTGCCGCCTGCTTCCCTCTCCCGACGGGGTCGAGCGGGGAGGAGAGGCGTCGGAGAGGAGGTCGAGCGCGTGCTGTCGGCGCTGACGATCAACTCTCCCTTCAGTGACTCCGGAGCCACGGACAGGAGCGCCGCGCTCTCCAGCAGTGCGCCGCTCAAGTCGGCGCGAGAAAAAGACCGTCGTCCAGAAATAGCGGGCGCGATCGGCCCCGACCGACTGATGCGAGGACCCAGCGTCCAGTTTCCCGTCACGTGACTGTTCCTCGTGCTGTGCGACGTGTGCGTGACTGGCTACGTTTCGGCGCTTTCCGGCGTGGATTGGAGTGTCGGCCCGGAAAGCTGGATGGGATGGTTATCCGGTCGGCGTCCGCCGAGGCGGTGGCCGTGATCGCACCCGCGGTCACGGCAGCGACGGCCACCACGACGCGCCGCCGGCCGCGCAAGGCCCCGCCGCGGCCCAGTTGCCGGCTGTCGCTCGTCGATGCCGTGGTGGCGGGCCTCGCCGCGGCAGCAGCCAAGAAACAGAAATGTAGGTACCCCGACAGTGTCCGTGGTCCCTCGGCTCGCCCGCTGCTTGCGGTCGTCGCCAGCAGCGAGCGTGCCGTCTTCCGGGTCTGCCCACGAGGCCCCCGCTGACTCAGGCAGCCTTGGCCGGGCGGTCAGCAGAACCACGATCGGGACACGCCCGCGTGCCCCTATCGCGGGTCGCTGTCGTCGCTCCTTCCAACACGCGTGGTGCCGACTGCTAAAGAAACCTCAGCGGAGTCTGCTCCCTATTGTAGATGCCGGTAGTCCCGCTCAAGGGGGCCCGGCGATCCCGTTCGTTGTTCGTCGACAGTCATTCCATTTTAGTACGCGACGGAAGTTGGACGAACCCCTCTGCCCGCTTCACAGGCTAGTTTCGTTTTCGAAAGATTTCGCGAGCTTCTTTGAGAATGGGACGTTTTCATCCGGCGACCGATTTTACTCGATTTATTGAAAGGTAGCGCGATAATGATAGCGCAGTCGTGTTTTCGTTCTCGTTTGAATTTGAGAAAATCGGTTGTCAACAGTCGTACCGGGCCCTGTCTATTGCCGTTCATTCAGCATGTTCCATGTCTTTTTTCCAAACTTCCGCTTCGCGTTTCCGTGTGTTCTGCGACGAACAGTACTGCGTATATGTCACCCAAACTCAACGTTGAACGGAGGTTTTCATCAATCCTTTCCATTCGTCCAAATCCCAGACGGAGTTTCGTCTAGCGACACGCAATTTAATGCATTCCCTCCTCTGTTTCCCGAAGTTCGGCCTCAATTCCATCTCCATCTTTCGGCGTCGTCTGTCATCATCTGTCGTCGCCGCGCACACACTTGCACGCTGATCCTGTACAAATCTGTGCGCGGCACTACATCGTTTCCACGCAGCGTTTGTATTTCCCAGCACTGGTCGTAACCAGACCCCGTGTTTTGGCTCCCTTTGCACGTTTTTTTCCTTCCACCTAACTGCATTCATTACCCCGCACCAACGTGGTCCGGCAACCGCGCGCGTCGCCTTGACATGTGGCGCCATCTCGGGTACGTCCTGCTAACCATTCGGCCTCCGTTCTTCCGGTGTTTGGTGTTTTTGTCGAGCGCGCGACATTTCCAACCCGGATTTTGTTTTGTTTTTAGAGTCCCGCGACTCGCGCACGGAGGTGGCGGTGGGTTTTGAGTGGAATACAATTGCGGCCACCTGACGAAACGATATCGCGGCGGGGGTAGAAGCGTCCGTTTTCGAGCTTGTGTTCGTGTCTCGTGATTTATAGCGGCGAGTTGTCAAAGCCCCCGCTACCTACGCCAGTCACGGAAAGTGTTTTCTATATTACTTTTTTTTCCTTCTTTTTCCCTAGCGGGTTCTGGTTATTGCTTTTTTTTTTTCCTTGAAAGATTTGCGGGGGATTATTTTTCATGTCAGCGAAACGGCTTCCCATGGAGAGAGAGAGAGAGAGGGAGCAACGACTATGACTTGCGCGCGGTCGCGTTTGGCATATGTCGCGCAGGGCTAGTTTTCCGCTTCTCGCGACGCTTACGGTGAACGACTTCACGAAGCGAACTCCGTTAATCCAGTTTTTGCACGGATGTGCTCCATTCCCTCGATATACTACACTCCGTATTATTTGAAGTGGGACCTGGGTGGAAACTAAGAACGCGAGGATGTTTTCAACAGCGCTTGCACTGCACGAACGCCGCGTGCACAACAGCTATGATCGAAGCACGGGGTTCGCACTCGCAGGCTTGACTTCACTCGCATCTAAAATTTCACGGAGTTCAGAGCAAAAGCTTGCCCTCAGCTTCGTCCAAGTTACACTTCCTCAATTGTGCGCCTGAAAAAAAGCGGTCGCATGCCTGATTCACATGGCGCAATTTTAGTTGCGATTTCGCAATTGCGACGTCGCTCGTGTGGAAAAAGAGTCAGTCTAACGGGACAGGCCGGCGCTAAGATGATTCCTAAACGGATCGAGTTTGTTTTTGGTTCCTGCTGAAACCGAGCCGAAAAAACAAAAACAAAAAAAAAAAACGTTTGTGCGTTTTTTGGTGCGCTATGTTCTCGGTTGCACATCATAGGATGTTTATTTGCTTTCCATTCTGCTTTACGTCGTTGCTCATATTAACCTTCCTTTGTTCGGTTGATTTTCGGTTTCTTTTCGGCGTATCTTCACTGAAGTGTAAGGTAAGCTCACATTATAAGACATTGGCGGATGATGTTGACTATCGATAAAGGAAGGCTTGAGAGCATCGCCGTTTGCAGCGCTCGACCGACGTCACCCAGTTTTATTCTGTTCGGTGCGGCAGCCTATGGAACCTGGGTGTACATAATCCTTTCGAAACAGTAATTCCTCACAGCATGAAAGATAAACGGCTCTAGATTCACGACGAGATTGCACATTCGCGTAAATTGTCTCGCCGAACTTAGCTCCTTTGACAGTTCCGTGACTCATATATGTGGCAAAGGTATAAACGACGTCGACTGCTCAGTTAATTTAACGGAAGTGCGGCGACGAAACATCTGTGGCGAGCGTCAGAGATGTCGAGCGCACGGGAAAGATAGAGAACTATCGAAGGAAAAAAAAAATCAAAACACACATTCTTTCATTTATCGCTAATCCTAACGTCCCAGAGCTCGAGCAGTTTAAAATGGATGAGGTAGAAATCACTCATTTTTGTAGCTTCCTGTTATTCATTTAGGACGTACGTACCCATGGAGAAATGTTTTTCGTTGCAACTAGCCCATTTACTACCCTAGTAATACTAATCATAATACTAATAACAACTATTGACGTTCCAAGGAGGTAAGCATAATATTTCTTTCCCGCGCCATGTAGTTTCACCGCGTTCTTTTGTAAGCGCAGCCATTGTTTAAACGCGTCACGCGGAAATGTTTTAATGTTTGTCGTGGCTTCTGACGCCGCACATTTTCTTGTTTGGTCGTAAATTCGCAGGAAGTGTTTAGCCGTTCATTCTCGCTTTTGACAGCTTTCATCGCGAGCGTTAGAACTTCCTAAATCTTCAGGTGGCGAAGGTAACTCGATGACGTTAAAGAGTTCACTGCCCTCGACACTTCTTGACTGAGGGCGACAATTGGTGCTTGATGGGTGTTCGTACACCCTTTCGATGACTCGCACTAAGCGCAGCCATTGCGACCAGGACATCCGCAGCATAAGCCAACAACCTCCTCCCTCTTTCACTGTAAACATGCCCGCGCGTCTATTTCCAGCAGTGCGCCTGGAGAGCCAGCGGCTGCTATCCATGTAGGGTCCTAGCTGGTGAACGACGAGTTCTGAAAATGGGACGACTATAAACTTATATTCGACCTCGTCATTAGCCAAGCTCCTTCTTTAGATGGCTTTGCTTCCCTGTGTTCTGCGGAAACAGACGCACGAACATTTTTTTTTTAGGGTGAAATAACTACAGCCAGGTACTATAATACATCGACACCTCTCTCAGCGCGCTAGCCTTCGCATTGCGTGGCCGTCTACGAGTATTCAGCTCCGAATGTGGAATCCGTCCACCTTAGTTTTGGCGGAAGGAGGTAGCGCTTTATCGTCCCGTGCACATCTTGTCTGACCACAGTGTTCAAGAGGACCACACGTCGTACATGTCGTCCCTCACGATTAGTGCTGCAGAGCATTAGAGCTGCGATTTTCGGGTTTGCTCGCTGAACTTCTATAGATTAACTTGTTCTTCGTGTACACAGCTGAGTGCGATTGCAACTTCCTCTTCTCGTTGTTGTGTTACGTGTCGCTGCTCTTTGTTTGGCAAGTGTGAATCAAAACTGGCCGGATCGGGTTAAATGAAGTGCCCTGACGGGTCTGGTTTGCAGCCTAGGGCTTATGTTACGTACACCACAAAGGACGCCCTTTAAATGATTGGAGCCTCCTATATCTCCTTTACACGGCCAGCATTAAGGTATATTTGACGTAGGTCGTTTTGCAATCTGCGAATTAGCCCTGCGCTCGTGAGTTTCAAGCACATGCTACGCGCGGAGAATCGCAAGATGACTCGCCGCCGACCATAAAGGTCCCTAAGCTATCGGTACCTTTATGATCGCGTGAACGTGGATACCGATCCAATGTTTACAAAATCACAGCTCAGCGTGCGATCTTCCACAGCCCAGTGCGCGTATGTTCGTCGCTTCGCAACGCGAGCAAAGCACGCGGCGTATAGGAACAAATGCTGAAATGGATGCACGAGATTGCGGTTTTGAAACTCGCCTTTGCAGAACGACAGCTCGCAGGTGCGCTTCAAAGGAAAAGGCGCTTGATGGCTCGCGCTTCTCACCTCGGCTGTCCCGTTGACCCGGCCGTTGGCTTCCAGAAACGGGCTTCTATAGACGTTTCCACTGTTTACAAAAATCACAGTCCACACGTGTTAAATCACAGTCCTGAACGCGCACGTTCGTCGCTTCGGAAAGCGAGCAAATCACGCGCCATACGCACGAACACTGAAAACGGAACCTGCCAAGTGTCCTTTTTTGGAAAGGTCTATCGCCATATTTGTGGGTGCCGTTTAGAGCGCATGCTCAGAACGAACTCACATCAATAGGCTGCTAAGACCGGCACTCTTGATGGTGCGAAATGCACGTTGCAAAAGAACTGGAAGCTCGCCGTCAGCACGCGCTCAGCATTCGCGCGCACAGCAATGGCCGCCAGTGAATACTCCCTATAGTCACGCGGGCTTCTGACCGAAGTTTCAGCGTTCGTGCGTATGGCGCGTGCATTGCTCGCTTTACGAAGCGACGAACGTGCGCGTGCTGGGATGTGATTTTGTAAACACTGGAATGGTGTATATTACGTGCAATACATCTGCGGCCTGATCATATGCATAAGCGATAGACGGCTCAGAAGTCTTTCCGCTCGCGGTGCTTTCTTACGGCTGTTTTATTTATCCCTACGCTTCATGCGCAGTATTAGTTCCCACTGCCGCTCGGTTGATGTTATATCCTAGTGCATAATCGAACTTCTGGGCCGGCTTGCTATAGAACAGCGTCTCAGCTGAGACTGGGCGAAAGAAAGCAGTGCAAAGGCTGAGGCGCGCGATCGTCTTGAGACGCGGTTTGAGTCTCGCTCAGCTGGTGCGCTGGCTTTGGCAGCGCTGTCATTGACCCAGTCTCAGCTGAGACGCTGTTTCTAGCAAGCCGGCCCTGAAACTGGCACTGTGCAACCACCGTACTATAAATACATTCATTGTAACGAGCCTCTAGTTCTGGTCTGTATTCCTCTCTTTACACGAAAGCACAAAATGTGCTCAAACCTTTGATGTTACGAAAACGAACAAAGAATGGAAACGCGAGAAAAATGAATAATCGAACATTAGTTGTTTTTTGTACACCTTGTAATCGCGAGGGCGGCATATTGAGGTGATGAATTTTTCAGGGAGGGAGGGAGTGAGAGAGAAAGTACCGAGTGCTTTCTTTGTGAAACACTGCAGCTCGCATACCACGGCTGAGAACGAATTCTGGGGTTCCTAGCGTTTTGAAACGGTAATGGTGTCAGTGTGTCACACGTTGTGAGGTGGAACTTGCAACGCTGAAGTCGCGAAGTTATTGAAATGAAAGTTACCCCCGCAGTTTGTAGTGCCTGCTGAGCGCATGCCATTACTCTGGTTTGTAGCGAAAAGTCCAGCTCACGAGTAGTTGCTGAATCCACGTGTGATTTATAGACGATCTGATGCTACTACGATATCTAACTCGTTTTGCTTATTAACTTGCTACATTTGGTCAGGCTCTGAGTACAAGCCCACACGCAGGAAGCGGAGCGAAGCAATGGCGTTCTCCGAATGTCTGCTATTTTTGCCTGAAACACATAAAGGAGCTGCGTATTCTTCTGTATACCTTGACGCGAGCAATGGGTACCCACACGCACAAGGGGCGCGAGGATGAAGATTTTATCTTTGGCTTTATAGTCCACGATCACATCTCGACAAAAATAAATAAACAAAAAAAAAAAGCTCTCCTCTTTTTTTTTTTTTTTTTTTTGTTCCACCCTCGCTTGGTCGTCTTGAAGCGCTCTGTCCCTTGCGAGAGCCTTTCAAACGTTCCGCTGCGTCGTTTACCCTCCGACGGAAGCGGACACTCCGTGCGTGCAAGCACGGGATTGTAGGTTTCTGCTCAGGCTGTACGGCATGTATACCGCCGGTTGATGTTAAGATCTGTCATTACAAGGACGTATTGAAAGGAGGAGATTCGAATATGATATGAGAGCAGGAGCAAACTTCTTGTCTACGTATAAATATGGCAGCTATGAGCTTAAGTACGTGGCTCTTTTCGGGGAGGCGGGGGGATCGACATTGGTAAATAGACGCCTCTCTAAAATCGCATGCTATCTCCTTGTATTTATTTATTTATGCATACCCTCAATGCCTCGAGGGCGTTATAGAGGGGAGTGGGTTAGTACAAGTGGTTTTGAAGGGCTAGTCGCAATTGCTTGGAGTCGGGGATGGTACCTATGGCATCCGGGAGGTCATTCCAGTTCACAACTGCTTCAGGGATGAAAGAATGCTGGTGCGCTTGACTTCGCGTCAACGCCGGGAAACATGTAGTGCACTTCTTAGAACCCCATTGAAGCTCATGGAGGTTGTGGCGGCCTTCGTCTCTGGCTAGTGGTCTCGTGCGTGCAAGCACGTGCAGTGTGGACGCGAGGGCACCTCGGTAGGCCTGCGGTCGCGCAAACTTCCTGCAGAGATGAAGTATGGTGTTGTCACTGACAGGGTGAGAACGGGTATTTGCCTTTAGTGCGCACTCGTTGCCCTCCACCGTGCTTTGGCTGGGCGTGCACGCTTGAGGCTCACGAGACGCTGAAGCGTTGCCGAAAGTCGAAAGCTCACGCTTGAGGCGGGACTGCTGAAGGGCATCCCTGCCGTTCTCATAATGTTCGTGACTATATAGTGTCCAGAACACCCTGCTCGAACAACGACTGCCCCCTATTCTAAAGATTCTGCACCGGTTGGGAACACGAAAGACTGTCAAAATTGCAACCCCACGTATGCTAAACCGACCGTGCTTCATCGTCATCAGGTCTAGTTTTAGACGTGCATGTTCCTCACTATTGGCGATTCCGCTATTGTCTTGCATCTTCAGGGCATCTTACGAGTTTCTCGGAAGAACGCCGTCGGCCTTAAGATGTGATGTTTTGCGATTTCGGGCGGCTCGGTAGCTCCGCTCGTTTTCCTCTGTGACTGTGGCGCCGTTCGAAGAAAAGAAAACTGAACAGCTTCTGTCCAGTATCCGTAAGTAACGTTAGGGAAACGGCGGGACGTTCTTAGCGGCTTCGCGAATGTTGATAGCCTTGTATTGTATGCCGCTCGCAGCCCACGAGAGCACTGCAAAGACACAGTACTTCCCAAAATCGAATTGCGTCCGTAAGTTAATGGTCAGGTATCCATTTGGGGGACGCGCGGTGGCACACACGATGTCTTTCTGCCGTGCTTGCTTCGACACAAAGCCCCCCCCCCCCCCCCCCTCCCCCCATCAAGCTGCGCGAGTGACGATACCGTTGTTTCCATAAAGATCTTTCCCGCGCTTGACACTCGGGCAAGAGATACAGAGTCAGTGGGAGCAGTGGATACATGCGCGAGGCTCACGCTCAAAGCGCCTTCCACAGCCAGTTATACAAAAATGGCAAGGCGAAGAAACTTTGCGGGCTGAGATTATGACACAGCTCGGCAATAGTCCCTTTCACCGTTTACAGACATGAACCGCGGCTTGCGTCCCAAGGGACTTGCGGTCGCTCCGTCTTTGCAAGCCTGTCGAACTTGCTTATGTCCCCAGTACTAGAAAGCATAAATGCTACACGGACAAAAAAGTGTTAGATTTAACGAGGAACTTCGGATGTAGGATTTAACGTCTTGGAGGAGACATGTTGCTTTACAAGAATTTTCGAAAATTTTTTAACAGGTCTCGCGCTTCTTGGTTCTTTTGTCGTTTACCTGGAGAGGTGGTTAAATGTTTCATCGACGTTTCAAACAGCAATGTTAAAATAGGCTTTGTTCTGTTTTTTTTTGTTTTTTTTTAATGAACCGGAAGTTATCTGGTCTTTGCGAGCACGCATCGTACACAAACTGGTAGGCTATCGGGTCAACGTTTACTTCGTGTTGTTTGATTGGTATTCCGTGCCAGTCGGGAGGAAATATATGGCTGATAATTTTTGTAGCAGTGTGGCCTCTGTGATTTTGTGGACGATTTTTCTTCCTCAATATGTGGTACGAGAAATGGCGACATTGGCATTCCTGAAAGCGTGGTCGCTTCCTGCGTTAGCATGGAAGAATAGGGAGTTTTCATAGATCGCGTTTCCCCCTCCGCTAAGCCCTCCGCAAGGAAGAAGTCGCTACTGCGCCTGCGCGCCGATGGCCTTGGCTGTGGAGTTCTGGGTATCGTAGCGGGTTGCGGCGAGCGTTGCGGGATGGCGAAAGCGATCTACGAAAACTCCCTAATAACGGCGATGCAACCGAATCTGATGGCGTAGATATTCCGCATATGGGACAAACTTACTTGGTTACAAATATGCCTACACATAGATAAAGGCCTGACTATATGGTATTTACTAAAATAAATAATGATTCACTTAGCACGGTGCTTACGTTATCTGAACTACGCTAAACGATGGACAAATACACCCGGGTGCTTTACGTTGTTTGTGAAACCTATGCGCCGAGAAAGTGAGGGAGAGTAGGAGAGGAGAGCGCTCGGGGGCGTCAGTACGCCGAGCTCTGGTTCGAATGATTAAAGGGGAGGCCTCAAGCTGCTGCCTTTGTCTCCACTGCACTTGTCAAACGCCTCAGAGCGCGAAACGCTGGCGTCCGGTCTTTGGTTTTTGCGTTCGAACGCGTTCGACGAGTGCAGTGGAGACAAAGGCAGCAGCTTTAGGTATACCCAGAGCCGTATATTAGGAGAGTTTGGACAATAGGCGGAGCAAAGGCAGCCGCCAGCGCCGAATATTCCCCCCACGCTTAGAGCGTAAACTAAATTTGTGACACAGCGTCGACCAATCAGGAGACCTCTACTCCATCTCACAAATGTCGACAGTGAAGACAAAGGCACAGGCGCGTGAGCCTAGCTCAGCGAAACGCTATTGTTTGTACGAGACCTCGTGCATAGGAGGCACTTTCCAAAGCCACGCGCTCGTGCCCATGCCTTTGTCTGCACTGCTAGAACAGCGTCCTGAGACTGGCTGAAAGAAAGCAGTGCAAAGGGTTGGGTGCGCGAGCGTCTTGAGACGCGGAGTTCCGCTCGGCACGGCTCAAATTATACTTCGTTTCACTTTACCTGCGAGCGAAGCCAAAGCTAGAAGCGCGAGACCAGCGCTTTTTGCATTTCTCCCCAGCTCGCGCGCTCGAGCAAAGCCTGAACGCACGGAGCTTCCGTGCTCGCGCTTCCAGTTTTGCCTTCGCTCGCACATAAGGTGAAACGAAGTATAGTCGTGGCACAAATTTAGAGCACGTGACCACCGCTAGGGGCTGTTTCGCGGCCTGTGGTTGGCCCGAGATGCTCGCCTATTCAAACCAATGTATGGCCAAACTCTCTCAATAAACGGCTCTGGGTATACCCACTAATCCTTCCAATCAGAGCTCGGCGTTCTGACGTCACCGCGCACTCTTGTCTCCTTCTCTCCCGCAGTTTCTCGGCGGATAGATCATGGGAGTGTTGCACAAATATTCGCTTCCGCAAAGATGTAAGCAACTGCATTGCAGCATGACCTTTCGGACCAGTATCCCGCAGTTCTAACTCTTTCAATTGAGGTGTGTTTAAAGCCGGGGCCACATTGCTCATACATCACACAAAAGACAGTCTGCAAATACGAGTCACCGCATGATATCCGTGGTTCGATGCCAAGTGTTCTCCTTGAACTCATTGCCACGCGGCATTCGAAGCAAGGATCTCGCGTTCGAATCTGTATGCAGACTGTCTTTTGTTTGATGTATAAGCAGTGTGATCCCGGCTTTAGTCTTTGTTTTGCGTCTGCCACTGACAACCGTCTCCATCGTTGTACACGGCAGCTCCATGCCCTCCGTGCAGACACGCTCGCTTCGAGCGATTTAAAACGTGTTCCCTATTACTTCTTATAGTGAGATTCAGAGAAAAGTGGGGAAGTGGGGAGCGGGCCAAGTAAGTCCCTACCCGACCTGGAGAAGGGGAAAACCGCTCGTTGTCGGAGGGCCAAAACGTTCATTTGGAATGTTGAGCGCGTTGGTGCAAATAGAGAGTTCTCGTAGACCGCGTTTCTCCCTCCGCTAAGCCCTCCACAACGAAGAAGCCGCTATTAGGGAGTTTTCGTAGATCGTTTTCGCTGTCCCGCAAGCGCAACGCTCTCCGCAACCCGCTACGATACCCGGAACTCTACAGTCGAGGCTATCGGCGCGCAGGTGCAGTAGCAGCTTCTTCGTAGCGGAGGGCTTAGCGGAGGAGGAAACGCGGTCTACGATAACTCCCTATTGCGCCTTCGCGCCCATGGCCTTGACTGCAGAGTTACGGGTATCTAGCGGGTTGCGGAGAGCGTTGCGGGACGGCGAAAACGATTTACGACAACTCCCCTAGTGATCGCGGACGAACGGTGGAACGGTAGTTTGACCAAACTCCGAATATCGGTCCGGTGGCTTGGAACGCAAGAGCGCGATCTTTGTGTCTCGGATAAGCAACGCATCTCGGAGGGCGGCGATGGAGGCGTTTGCGGGCCTGCGGTTCCGCGTGCGGGTCCCGGAGGCGTCCCTCTCGCGCGCGCAGGGCGTTCGCGCGCATCGTCCGCTCGTCCGTTGCAGCCAGCGACGCCTCGGGTCCGAGACAAAGACCGCTGTAACTCCTGCGCGGGAAGCTCGCGCGCGCGTGAGGCCCGCTCGGGTGCGGACCAGCGAGTGCGCCGTTGTGCCTGACAGGTGCTAAACCTTGATGGATCGGCTAATTCGCGCCGGCTGCGTCGAGCGCGGGCGAGCTTTGTGTCCGGTTTCCGGCTTCCGCGACGCGCTCCGCCGCATTCGCGGCTCCTTCTCACTGCGCGCCCGCGGGCACGCTACCGCGGGTGCCCCTGCGACAACCGACCGGCACATCAGAGAAGTTCCTGAATGTTTTTTTTTTTTTCTCCTCTTTTTTGACCATTAGGTTGCTTCTCATCCAGCTCCGCATATTTCGAGTGGTTTTCTCAATGCTCTCTCTCTACCCCGTTCAACGTGCACCCGTACCCAGTCACGACAGTTCGGCCGTGTTAGTTCTGAAGCGTGTGTTTGGGCGTCGGCTAAAAGTTGGGTTACAATGTAGCGTTATCCGAAGGCCTCGATTGACTTCCACCAAGGCGGCTGAGCTGCCGCAAGCCGACACATACCGCATACCGATACACAGCGCGAACAATATACTTCTTTTCGCTAGAAATTAGTTTTTGTCGCCTAGAAAACGGAAACAGACATCACATAAAGGACAAAACAGACCAGGCACTCTGGTTTTCAATCCGTTCTATCCGTGTTGTTTATACTCTGATTGTTAATTCTGCCCTTTTCCGGATGATTCATCATTTCGTTGAGGCGTAGTGCGCAAACGTCTCTCTTGTACGCTTGGGTTGAACTTTCGCCAAAACAACGCTACACATGGTCGTATATCGCAAGACGACTGCTGCCGTTTGCTAGCGATAGCTTACTCTTTATTCGTGTAGACTCGAATAAAAAGAGGCGCGGTTACAAATGCAACTCCTTTGAAGCGTAAATCTGTGAATTCCTACCACCGATCGGATCGTTGACCTGCTTGCTATTGAGCATGCGTCCACTCGCTGACTGTGCCCAAGTGGCGGATTAAGACCGATGACAGCAGAAATCTGGTGGCAGCCAACGTGCTTTCTCAGCTAAAAGCGCTTGCTTGTAGTACATGCATTTCAACGTCGAACCTAGCGAAATTGTACTAACGGTTGAGACGTGATGCCGATACGTACTTTATTTCATTCGGAGTGCTTTTGGTAACAAGTTGTGGCTCACACCATGTTCGCGCCCGTATGCTCATTTTTTTTTTGTTCGCTTTGTGATGGATAATATTTTATTACACTTTTATTGTCCAACTCTATTTCGGAATCAAAGTCAAATTTCTGGAATTTACGTGACAAACCAACGAAGGGCATCTGGCACGCCCCAGCGGAGGACTGAGGATTTATTTAAACCACCTAGGGATCTTTTGACGTGCAACCGAAAGCTCGGTTACACGGCGCCTTCTCCTCAATAAGCCTCCGTCAGATTGCGGGCACGTCGGCCGGGATTCGAACCCGCCACCTGGGGATCCGTAGGTCGGCGCTTGGCCTCGGCGCCACCGAGGTGGCAACTCGATTTCGGTGGAAAAATCTCTGATGTTGCGAACGGAACTGTGCCATCTTGACAACGTAATGCTTGCTGCCGCTAAAACAACGCAAATAGAAAAGAACACGAATGGTATACGCATGCAAAATTAAACACTTCCCTGGCCCCTTTTTAATATATAGGCGAAATGTCTGCTGCCGTGATGCCCAAATAGATAGAAACCGTGTGACATTAAAACGCCATTTGTTGACCAATGGTAGAATAATCTAGTAGGTAAAAGGGTTGATAACTGGGCTAGTTGGTAGTTAGACATTTGAACGGTATTAGCGCACACGTATGGAGAAGAGAGAAGAGACAGAAAAGAGCGCTACTCACAACTATATTTACAAAGATGAAGAGAAGGAAGAACGTCGTAAAGATCCCCATAAAGATGACAAAAGAAAGAAAAAGAAGCAGAAATATAAAACACATAGTCGGGTGTTCCCTCGCGCGCACAAGCTTGAGACACTAGTTCTTTGATTAAACACCAAAACCGTTGTTGGCCTTTACGTTGCCGTGGTGCAGGGTGTATTTGCATCAGTCTTGGCTCGTGCAGGGTCACCTTTGTCAGAGGGGAAGACGAACACCTCATCCGTGGTCGGCTGTCGCTTTGTCATCGTGCCTGATGTCTCGCGGCACCCGTGACTCATGCGGGTTCTAGTAGGGTACGTTGTTGGGCTAGTTCGTTCATCTTAGTTAAACATATAAAATAGCGCAAAAAAGACAAGGACAAGAAGTATACAGGACAAGCGCTAAGAATAATTTCACGCAGACAGTCTTTCATACCTCTCGAGCTTCCGATTTGCGGGATTTGTTAGCCCTTCTGTTCGTCCCGGCCATATTATTCCACGGATACAAATCGCTCTTTATAGCTAGTGTAAATATACAAGATATAGCACCTTGGAGGCGTCCTGTCTCGTAATATAAAAAATAGACCTGGCGAAATGATGCTGTACACCACCGTTCTCGTAGTTTCTACAATAGCACTTTCTATGACCAAACGGTATAAACATGAAGCGAGCTTGATTATACATTTCAGGCACCCATGCATTGTACCTGATAGTTACGCATATACATACGATGAAACAAATGAAAATTACTTGCGTGTAGCGGATAAACCAAGCTAACGAAAAGGCCTCTCACTGTGCAGGCTCTTCGCTATTAGCCCGATGCTATTAATATTTGTGACACTGGTTTCCGACAATACACAATATTGAAACGCACTGAAAGTATAAATTTTTAGTTTAGTAAGTTTTTTTTTTCATTTTTGTTTTGCTGGTTTTTAAAGCACTCGCTGTTACGTCGGACAACGCTTTCGCTGCACGAGTCCGCGTGTAATGCAGGTGCGCTGAAAGCTTGTATATATATATATATATATATATATATATATATATATATATATATATATATATATATATATATATATATATATATATATACAGAGAGGGAGAGAGAAAGCTTACTCGAGCTTCGTGCGTACTACGTGCATGGTTCACGGGTAGTGACGGGCAGTCACTGACCTGCCCGGGGTTACTGACTGCTCCTGAGACTGAGCAATGACCAAGCTTCCTACAGTGGCTCAGTGTCTTGGCTAATCCCTGGCTGCGTTAAACTTGGTTAGGAAGGGTGCTGGGGGTGCACTATACAACAGCCAAGTTATCCATTGAATCCTACGAGCTATCTGGCGATTCTTTCGTGCTCACAACGCAAATGAAGACTGAGGCTGCAAAATTAATCGACCACTAACGTTATCATCTATGATTCTCTGAACGTGAAACCTAACTAGCTGTACTAAAAGGAAAAAAAAAAGAAGCTTAGTAGCTGGCATGTCGACGTCAGTTAAAGGCTGTGTGCCATTTCCCTTCGCGTTCTCTCTTCACTTCAGCAATCAGCCCACCGGCCATTTGAATGTATAAAAAACAAACCAATAAATGAAATGGCTTCATCAAAACGTACGGTTTCTGCATCTCTGGGGCTATACGAATCCCAGCAATTCTGTTCAGTTTACGATGACATAATTTCGGAATCGTTTAACGATTTTCTCAGCCTCCGCATTGGACAGATTAAACCTATTAATTGGTCGAGAAAGAGTCATCGATTCAGCGGGCAAGGAGTCTTCACCGATGCGCAGTTATAAAATCCGTGACGAGGCGAAAACGGCAGGGCGTCACTTTCGAAGGCATCGACCTCTCGGCTCGAGCAGGTGCTCCTTGCCTTCCGCCGTGCTTTGGCGGCGCGTGCACGCTCGAGACTCACGGGACGCGGAAGCGTCATCGAAGGTAGGAAGCTCGTGCTGGATGGAGACGGGGCAACCGAAGCTCATCTCCCTGCAGTTCTCATCCTTTCAGTGAATCGTGCACACAAATGAAATGATACGCAAGGCGAGCAAGAAGCACGACCTCGCTGGTCTGGACGCTGACCACAGTGCCAAAAAAAACAAATCTGAAAAAGCAAAAAAAGAAAAGAAAAAAAGAACTGTATTTCGCTTTGTGTCGCCCCGCTGAGTCTTTAGTTAATACTATTTCAAAGCCGCGCTGTGCTGTATGTAGTTTCAGTAAAAAAAAATAAAAAAAAGTATCGGATGTGATGTTTTTTTTTTTTTTTTTTTGTTTCGTTGGAATCAAGTCATATAACCAGCTTCATTTGGTTTAATCTGTACCGGCGTCAAGTAGCCCACCCTTTTTGCCGTGCTGTTTTCGAGCTGCAACGCAAATTGCCGCGTGCGTGACCCAGTCGGAAGCGCATCTGGCTCCCACGCTGAGTCGCAAGGGTTGAAGAGCCCTGTACCTCGTCGTCATTTGTGACAATATGGCTGCGCAGTGTCGTTAAACAGCTGGGGTAGTGCACGTTAAATAGATATATATTTTTTAAGATCTTTTTTTTTTTGTGTAATGGGGCGGCGGGCGACGTTTCGAGACAGCTAAATAAGCGCTTGCCGCCATCATGGAACCCCTGCTTATATAGGACGGCTCGACACCAAGGGGGCGAGAAGGATTAATGCGTGCTAACTAGTGATACTAGATGTACTGGTGTCAACAAAGAACAGTCGATTTCCGTAATATTCCTTTTTTGTTTTGGTGGGGGGGGGGGGGGGAGGGAGGGAGGGAGGGAGGGAGGGATGGAGAGGGGGAGGGACAGTTTGAGTGTATTATCTTATTTTTATCAGCCCAACAGCTCTGAACTATCCTTCGGCGTCGGTAAACTTCTGGTGGTGGCCTGCGCCGCTGCACTCCTGAGCTCGGCGTCAAAGCGGGAAGCTCAGGGGTGCGTCTCTGCTTCGTGCGGCTAACCTTCTACTCCGTCAATTCACAATGCGACGATGAACTTAATTGTGTTAAGGCTAACAACCCACGTGAAAGCTGTGCGACGCTTATGCAGCACATTATTGTAATTGTTTCCTTGTTTATGATTAAGCGCCTATACGGCGTGGTCCCTATTACTTTTTCATAGTAAAACAGACTGTATGAATCACCGGCATTGGCGGAGCGAAGTCTGATACGAAGGTGTTCCTGGGTGATGCATTAGCGATGCTACAATGCTGCGAGTAAATATTTCCTTTCTAACAGAAAAAAATGTATTTCGAATATTAGGTTCTCCTGAGCCGCGAGCTAAAATCACAGCCATAGGTGGTACAACAGCACAATTGTGATATAATTTAAAGGGCGTGTTTCTACGTCTTGTTTACTCAGTATTGTCTTTTCAATAGTAAATTACTTCCTCTTTAAGCCGCTACAAAAAAAAAAAAACGAAAAAAAACGGAATTAGTTTAGGGAAAGTAGAAAATTACCCCACCCCACAATTTTTTGTTTACTTTAAAAATGTAGATTACGTTTTGACATCTCGTTCGAACCGCTAGCGCCATATTAGGGTGGATAATGGGCGTTCGGCGATGCCTAGTTAATTTTTGCAGTCAAAAGAACCCACCAAACTTTAATTTTGGAACACCCTGTATATGTAAAACGAAAAGAAGTAAAGAAAAAAGAACGACGATGATGTTATATAGAAATACCGTATCTGTGTTATGCTTCACTTTTGGTAGTACGTTAGGAAACAACACAGCTTGTATAAATTGCTGTACATTTCAAGCGGGTTTTTGTTTCGGCTTAGGGTCCTCAGCAATTGTCGAAGTAACACCCATTATGTCATCATTCCTGCATTGATATACGCAGGTCTATCACACCCACCAATAGTTCACACAGACACGTAAAGGAACGAATATTGCGTACAATGAACTATGCATCTATGCTTGCCGTATACAGTAATTTCAGATATGACTACTCTAAAACCGGGGCCAACATGCAGAAGCAGACTGATACGTTGCCGCCATCGTCGTCGGCATTGCCTTGGGAGTACGAAAAAAAAATCTTACTAATTTTAATGTTGTTGAAACTGATGAACCCCCTGAGCGTATAATGTCTTCTAATGTAGCTTTAGTATGAGTATGGGATGGGACCTGCGCTATATTTTTAGTGTACGATAGCCCCAAGGCTGGTCACGTGACCCGTGTTGCACCCGATCGGGGCTTTTTGCTTGATATTATTGATATTTTCAACGACTATACTCCTGTGGAGCCACGCAATGCGCACTATTTCGCGCGCAATATGCAATCCTGCATTATTAAAGTACGCTGACACCAAGCTAACAAATAGTGTTATGGAGTCACTGTTTTTATTTAATTAAGAATTGCAGCACGTCTCAATGGTGCACACATTTCCCGTACACTTCCAATGGATACCGTAAGAGTGTAAAAATATACCTGAAAAGATTCGCAACAACCATCTTCCCGTCGTTCGTTGTATATATGGCTCCTCTATCCCTGTGAGCGTATTGAGAAAATTGGCACTAATACTGTCGGTCTTAATTATGATTAAAGGAGACTTAGAAACTGATTTCTCGCCAGCGACATGTATGCGGTTGGTGGCGGTAGTTACGGAAGGGGCCATGCGCTTAAATGCGGGGGGGGGGGGGGGGAGAGAGAGAGAGAGAGAGAGAGAGAGAGAGAGAGAGAGAGAGAGGGAGGGAGGGAGGGAGGAGTGTAATCCACTCTGGGTTTAATCATCGAAAGAGCACCGCTTTCCGATGAAGCTTCCTTCTCTGGTACTCTTCAAACAGCTTCACGTTCCTTTACCTGTTATCGTTAACGGATTCCCGTGGCTTCTTGCACAGTTCAAACGCCCGCCGCCGTTTTCGTTTTAATGAGACCGAATTATAGATTTTTTTTAAAGGTATATTTAAAGATATGGATAGATTCGATAGCTCTTGACTAACCAAGACATTTTGGTTCGTGGCGTGGCCAATCACGTACGCAAAACAGCACAGAAGGAACTCATTGCGCTACCCGGACCTATTAAGCGACTTTTTTTTAAGGCTTTGACAGGCAACGCTGAGTTTAAATTTTCGTCACCGTGGGATTGGTCTTGGACCTCGCACCTCTCTCGAAAAACCGAACCCATCTCGAGAGCCTGGCTTTGTGGAGCTTTTATGTATCTTCGGGTGTACGAATTCACTGACGTTGAATGCTCGGTGACCCTTAGATCCACGTCTGCTTGGCCGGACTGGCAGCGTTCAGTGCCTATTGCTTTTCCGCGCCGATCGTGTATACCGTAAAGTACGGCCTGGGTCTCACCCTCGCTCTTTCTCACCTTCATGAACGTGTACTACAGCGAAGACATTGCACGTTATCTGCTTGTCTTTAAACGCGACCCGTCGGCACGAAATCTCATGCAGCGGGAGCAGGACGAGACGGAGCATAGGCGGTTTTATTTCGCACACGTCTATATTATTTTGACTCTCCGGACGTTTTCCGTGCTTTGCTCGAGTCGCGTTGTGATGATGTGATTCTTCCGCCACGACGTGTGTTCCTGGACACGCCCGTTAACGTCCTTATGCCGTTGCGGCATACGGAAGGTTGCGAAACATCGAGCAGCTTCAGCTTGTGCTTTTAACGTTTTATGGGCATGACAGCTCTGCGTTTCGTAACGTATACTCTTCGTTTAATGTCGCTTTCCGGGAAACAGATTTACACTTTGACATTAGAGAAGGTGACGTGTAGACGCGAGGTCGGGACCTTCAAGGTGAGATTGAGATCCTCGATCCAACGACTTTGCTTCGATTTTGTCTTTGAACCGTCGTATCTTGACTTCAAACAGGGGGCGGGGCGATAGTGCCGTTCACTGTTAGGAGCACTCTATGGACTGCCACGAGCTCTCTGTTTCGACTGGACACGAACGAAAGGCACATGGATAGGCAGCGTGTACTATATAGTGCGTACTATATAGGCTGTAATGGACCTTTCTCAAGCCTAATAAATATTTACTAGAGCACGCCGTGGTATCAGTCTTGAACACGTTACTTAGAAGAAACAAAAAGTAATCGATTGCGATTACAATTACTCTTGGTGGAAAGTGTTCAATTTGATTACTCGAGAAGAAAAGTCGTTGGCTTTTACTTAAAAAGTAACCGTTACTTTACCGATTACATCAGATTTTCAAAACAACGCTTTTTTTTTTTTTTTGCCGGTTCGAAAACGGGGTTTTCCTAATATAGATTATTAGCTTAGAATTACCGAACTATAAACTACTTACCGTCTTAATCGACCAAGTTTGGTAAACAATAATCCTGTCGGAGACTCGCTTCGAAGATTCCTTGGTAGGAAACTTGTACGAACGAAGGGCGCCATTAGGATGGAGAGGGGAAAATAGTAACGGTTGCAAGTAATGTTTTGGTACTACTAAAAGTAATCAGATTATTCTCGTGATTACTTCCTAATAAATGTATTCAAATTATTACAAATTTACTCTAAAAAGTAATTTATTACAAGTAATTTTATTTCTTCTAGTGGGTACCGTCCAAGTCTGTGTGGTACCTTTCCCCGCACTAGCTCTCTTACAGGCATGAAATATGGGGGAAATCTCAGTTTTTTTTTTTATAATGCGAACGACGGCGCATGTATTATTATCGTGGCCAGTATGAACGCGAACAGCCCGGCAGGCTCCTTTGACACACCTTTAAGTGTTTGAAGGAGCCCTGGTCCAGACTAGGGGCGTAGCGCGAAGTTTGGGTAACCAGTCTCTAAACCCATTGGGACACGTAGAAGGATAATGGAGCTTGCGGGGGCCGCAGGCCTAGCAAAAAGGTCAGATCGAGTGTTGCAGCTCACATTGTCTGGATGGTTACAGCGATACTCCTTCCAAAAGTGCTTGCTTTCTTTCAGTAAGCTGGAATGTCATTTTGTTTTAATGTTTTCTATATAAAATATTGATAGAACTGGACAACTGTGACGTGGGTGGCACTCAGTTGGTCGGCCTCCGCATAGTTGGTCGGTCTCCGCGAAGCACTCAGCGAACGGTCGGCCTCCGCGAAGCGGCGTTTACGGGTGCGGTAGGTGAGTTAACGTGTTTGTAATGAGCCGCCGCAGACTGTCGCCGCGAAGCGTCGTGAACGCTGGTGGGTGGGTGGGTTAACGCGAGCCTTAGTCATTCGCTAAAACGTCAATTCGCTCATGTGACATAGGCCCGGGGTTCTATCTCTGTGGACAGGTATAATCAGGAGTTTCGAGATACGTTAGTTTGCTTCTTTTCTTTCTCTGTCTCCCTTTCTTTCTTTCTCTTTCTTTTTACTCTTTGGTTCCTGTCTGAAATTGCGCCTTTTAGATTCAGAATACGCATCGCTTTTTGCGGGCGCGATGTTGCGATACGACATTTACACACAGGCGTCAACGAAACACCGCGGTTCTTAACCTCGCCTATGCGGAAGGTTACGTCGGCTGCATAAAAAAAAAAGAAAAGAATAATGGATTGCAATTACAGGTTTTTCTGCCTTAAATGTAAAGGATTACCGTTCATAATTACGTTCGTGGAAAACTAACTGATTCCTCACGACGTTGTACCTTTCGTTTACCTTACTTTGCCCAGACATTTGTAGAGAAATAAATTAACTAATTCGATTATTTAAGATATTTAGCCATACTCTACCCTGTTCCACTTTAAAGGGTAGCTGAAACACTTCTTTCAAAAAATGAGATAGAGGTTGATTCTAGCGGAGTTTCATCACGTGAATCTGTCCTAAGATGATCTTTCGGCCGCCAAGCGCGTGTCGCTCGTGTGGGCAGCGAGTGCAATTGCAAGCTTGCCGGGTATATTCCCCCGCACTTCACTGGCACCAGTCGTGGCGTCTCTTTCTTACCTTTTTTGAAGATAGCAATAATGCTCATGCATAGCTCTGAAGATGCGCGAGAGCGGAGATGCCGAAAACTCCCTTTATGGCGTCACGCTCCGGAAAAGGAGGGGCTTGGGCGTTACCTTGACCACGATTATCTGCAGCCTAGGTGCACTAATTTGAAAAATAAAATAATCTTTATATTTGAAATCTTGGAGGCCAAATGAAGACGGTTAAAGTGTTTTTCCCCAAATACAGAACCGCTTCAGTTTCCCTTTTAGTCCGTCCGCAGCCGATCTAATGGACCCAATCAAACTGACTATATCATCGGCTTAGCCAATCACGCCGAGGAAAAAAAGCGCGGGATCATGGCGCATTCACACCGCTTCATTGGTTCCATCGATCGTAGCGTCGACTGCGGCCGGACGTGGGGTGACTTGCAGTTTTCACATGGGTATACTGAATCTCATCAGGTAGAAGTTAAGAATGCGCAAGAAGCTCCGCCTCCAGCGCGAGCTTTGTATCTTCGGTAGCACTGCGGAGTCTCGTCAGCACGCCCGACCTAGGGTGCCTTCATGTGCGCTTTGCTTGGGGTGATGACATCTGGCCATTTTGTTTCGAACGCTTATTTTTATTTTTTGTTCCGAAGCGCGTGTCCCTGCACGCGCTCGTGGCGCTGACTGTGCTACGGCGACATTTTGTTCCCTGCGATTTCTTTGTATTGTCTCTGTGAGCGCGTGCTGTCGGCATCGGGTACTACAAACGATGGCATCACCCTAAACAGAAGGACATCGAGGCACCCTAGCCCGACCAAAGGGCGACGGAACGCACCGAGCTCGCGTGCTGGAGGCCGAGCTCCTGGCGCATCCTTGAAAACTTGCGTCTTACAATGGATACCGATCTCACCAAGCGTTCGGCGCACGCGTGAAGCGCCATAACTTTGGTTCGCAGGAGGCAAGCGGCAGTGCTCGAGACGATTTGTGCGGTCTCGTGCAGTGTACTGCGCAGAGCTCCACAGCGAGGTTGTTGCACTTGCAGAAAGACTCATGTTCGCTCGATGCATTGCGGCAACGGTGGTGTTGCCAAACTCGCTGGTGAGAGATCGGTCCATTTAGCGCCGAGATCTTTCGGTACCGCCTCCCTTATTGATCCCCTCTGTCACGTTTCGCCCAGGATTTACCTCGTCGTGACGACGTTATGTCTGGCTACTTATCATTCGCGAACGACATGGTTCGTGTAAAAAGCACGCTGTCTTAAGCGGACACCGTGAATGTTGAGTGTCTGACATAATTGGTAGGTGTGGGCACCGAGCGGTTTAAATCGAACAGCGCAGCGTCATTCTTAGCTTCAGCACTGCAGAGAGGACGCGCATGTCGTCGGTTGCCGCAGCACTGTGAAGGCTGGGAATAACACAGTGTCATTCGAGCCGCTACTCGTCCACCCATAAGTACTAGCTCTAGTGATGAACGCTTCTTGCGTTTTCGGCAAGTCGCCGAAAAATTGACGATGCGCGCACGTCGTCAATAGTAGTGTGCAGTACCGACAAAAGCCACGGGCTCGAGAGGGTGCAGATTTGAGGGAACTCTTTGAGTGCGCGGGCTCGCGCATGTCAACACTCCTTCTAAAGCCATACTCTCGTGCGCATGAGTCAGCCGAAAGTAAACGCACTTTGTCAAACAAAATATCGTCAAATATTGCATAAAATGGCGAAGAGGGGCAGTTGAAACTCCTTTACCACTCCACCTCGCGGGGCCGCGGGGTAGGTTAAAGAAATAGGAGGGTATGAATATGAGCTTCCCAGCAACTGCCTCCAGGAGGTAATTGATTTAAAGGTATTGGTGTGTATCGAAGCAACACTTGTTTTGAACTTTTGTCGTGGTACAAATTAGTTTTGCCGATGGCAGTGACGCCAACGCGAAATCCAGCTGAAGAAATAATAATTAATACAAGCGCGTTTTATTTATTTTTAAATCTAGCATACGTTTACACCCTAATATTATTTATTTATTTATTTGTATTAGGAAACACTGAGAAATTAAACTCGGAATTTCGGAGCCTTGGCAGTCAAACAAAAATAAACACGGATAAACTCCGAAAACATAGAATCCTACTTACAAGTTACGCCCTATGCGACTAGTATATACAGGGTGTTTGATTCTAATTCGAATACCCAAGCTTGGAAGCTGCGGCGGTATTGGGCTCGAAGTTCCGTCCCTGTTCGCATTTCATTCGAACCCGATGGTACACTGGTGCGGTCTGTGCAGGTAAGCTATAGGGTCATGGGGACGTAATATAGGGGATTCTTCCCCACCCTACGTCGAATAATTAACTAAAATGTGCTTAATAACTTTGGAATTAGTAAAAAGAAACGTATGCTTCCGATTAGAAATTTGCCAGGGGTCATTGAAAACCACAAAATGAGTAAACGTTGGAAAGATTTGGGGCACTTGGGAAGCGCAGTGGTGGGCTTAAGTTACCTTTCGTGCAACAGGCACAAGGGTAGCGATGCGGGAACGCGGATGACGAGATCATCATTCACGTCTTGTCACCGCTAGCCTTGTGCCAGTTGATCGAGTGGCAACTTTGGCGTACCCCAGCGCTTCCCACGTGCTTCAAGTCGTTCTAAAAGTGAATGAATTAGTTGTTTTCGATGTCGCTTTGCAAGTTTCTAGTTTGAACCCCACGTTTATTTTCACCAATCAGAGAGTTATTTAACATATTATAGGGAATGAACCGACTTATCGCGACGATTAGCCACCTAAATTGTGCCCCCCTGACCTTATAACTTACCTGCAGGGACCGCATTTGTGTGTCTTTCACGACTTTTTCAATATAAATATGTCCGAAGAAAAATCTAACACCCTCTATGTTTTGTAACGTTTTTGAGGTACGGGGGAACACGTATGTTGTTAAGTTGATTGATCATATTGCTCTAATTTCCGTACATGTTTTTTTTTTTTTTTAATTCTAAGTAACAAGTAATTAAAGTAGTTTGTTTCAAGTATCCTCTAATTAAGGCGCATAGCAAATTACGTGCGCGAAAATGTAACAGTGAAATTACAAAAATTAATTGCAAAAGGGACGGATTACGAATAATTGATTCCGTGTAACGGTTTGCTTCCCGAGGCGGCTCTGAGGACTGGATCCCACGCGTTTACGCTCTCTCCGCGTTGCGCGTGCACTTCCACTGCGCGGCACCAGAACGGCCGACCGTTCTGGACGTGCGCCGTTGCGGTGAGAGGGTTGCCGTCTGCCCCCGGCTCGAGAAACAGCGCGATAGCGGCGCACGTGCTCCGAGCACCTGGCTCTCACAAGCTCCGGCCGCGTCGGTCATCTATCATCTACGCATCCAGTGCGGTTGATCTTTCGCGTTGAAGCGGCAGTTGCGTCGAGGAGGCTGGCATATCCGAGGCGAGCTTGTGCGCGCCGCAGCGGCATTTGGCCGTCCTTTTCTTCGCACTGGGCGCTAACTGCCGCGGCGATTGTGACGGCAAGAAGAAACGTGGTTGGCACTCGTCAGACGGGGGCGTTGAAAGGGGAAGCTGAAACGCTCTCTTTTTTATCGCTTGTTCGGAGTCGCTACAATGCTAGTTCATTAAGCGATAAGAACGACTAATATCACACCTCTTTTTTTTTTTTTTTTTTTCGAGCGGTTTGGTTGAAATATAATTCTGTAACTGCCGCGCGGGCGTCGATCTCTTCGTAAGGCTTGACGTCACGACTGATATTTAAAGTTGATGGAAACGCAGTAAAAGGGGGGAGGGGGGGGGGTGAGTTTGGAGCGCGAGCTCGCTGTTTGGGGAAGGTCTGGTCACACGAGCGCACGTCAATGTGAGGCAGAGTCGTGGACGCCCCTTTCAAATACGTACTCTCCGCAGTCGTGCACCGAACGTAAATATAGGACCGCGCGTGCTCAAGCACGTTGAAGCTTGTTTAGAACGCGCTAAACCAACCAAGCAATGGATATGTTACATCATTCGCGTGGGGCATCCGCATGCGCTCTGCATCTTACAAGCCCCTTTTCGGACCTCTTGAGGAGTTGCCCACTCTGTACCAGCACACTTGGATTCGAATCCCTTGGAATATCTCTACTCTCGTTCGTAATGCGAGACCGTGGAAACATGTTAAACATCGACCAGCGCCATTTAGAATTATCGGAAAGCAACCATTCTCCGATTCATCTGTCTGGCCCGTGCCCATTTGAAACAGGAGTCGTTTTATCTGGTGTTTTAAAACTCGCGATAATTAAAATTATGCTGTCATCGCTATCAGTTCCCATTGGGTTCCTATTGGCATATCGGATAAAGCCCACATTAATTCGCTGGCTAAGCCTGACGGATATATTGGCTCGAAATTGTTTGTGTTCTGGTCCTGAGCTTGTACGGAAGCTTCTGTCGTGAGCTCGTTGCTTTCTAGCTCTGGACAACACGAGTTGCTTAGTCAGGTGTCCTAATAAGAGCTCAGCATGTGACGCAGCAGACAGGTCTGTGTGCGACGTGCTTTCCACCGCGACGAAGCCGATATAAAAAGTAAACTGTGAGCCACTTGAAAGGGACGGTAACGTCGCTATTTTTTCTCCCATCGGAACAGGAAATAAGAGCGGTTGTAAAACCACCACTAACTTCTGTATGTTTTTTGTTTGTTTTTTTTGCTGATTTGGTTGGGTGTATAATAACCATACGGTACGTTCCACGAAATATTTGCCCTGCGAGGGTTCTTCGGATACGTCATTTAGACAAAACTTAAAACAAACAGAATTGTTGGTTCAACTAGAAACGCAATAGGTCATTTAGGTGGCTTATAAGAACGAAGTAATTACTCGTGATTTTATTAGGAGCGCAAAAGAAACACGACGAAAACGCCAATGACGGCAAGCGCAAATTTTTTGTTTTTGTTTTTTTACGTAAGGTACACAACAGTGTACCTTGCTTCGATTAATTTTACACTCAATTTTTTTTAAGTGCCAAGCGATATTTTTTTTTTTTTTTTTTTTTTGCGAATAGATGTTCCAACAACCGCCAACACTTTAGGTCTGTTGAAGACCTAAAGTAACTGACGGCCTAAATAATAGAGGGCGTGACGAATCCTAAGAATCTTATGATCGGTCCGCGGCCAATGAGATTGCGGTGTTAGCCGATCAGAACGCCGGAGAACCAATCATAAAAGAAATAGCGAGAAACCCTGGGCTTGTTGAGCCGTGAGTGCCTGCATAGCAAACACTCGAAATATTGAGTTTGTTTATAATCTGTGCAACATAAGGATTATTGGAGAGGCTCTGCCCTCAGACAGTGCTCCGCTCAACGCCCAAGGTATAGCTTTGTTTTTTGTTTTTTTTTTTGTGGGCGCAAATCTTGGAAGAAGGATGCCGTCATGGATGAACGCTTCTTCCTTTCCGTGAAGCCAGAAAATGTGTGTGTGTGTGTGGGGGGGGGGGGGGGGGCGCCTTTCCTGCACCTCTCATGTCCAACATACAATAGTGGGCAGCCAGTTTATTGGCACGGTACGCGGTCGGTTCCGCCGCTATGATTCGAATACACTATAGTCTCGTTCGTCTTTGAAATGGGCCGAATAACGCGTGGGCCCACTCGATTCGTTTGTTTGCTGAAAGAGTACACAGTTGTGGAGACCGCTCGAAAACGGAAATGTATGTGCTCATCCGTACCATAAGGCGTACGTGCATCCTCCTGGAGGGCCGATGCACTCAGATTTGAGCACAACTCTATTGAATGATTATTAATCTGATCGCTGTGCTTGTAACTCAGGGTTCTGATGCACTGTTTCTTTTTGTTTCTTCCGTTTGCAGGGGAAGAGGGTGAAGGGAAAGGAGAGGCGGACGCAGCGGCCGACGATACTCAGGAGGACGTCTCGGTGACGAGCGACACTCGAAGTACGTCGCCGCCGACGCAGCAGACGGGAACGCCACCTCGGCTGCCGTCCACGGCTGCTGCTGCACCCCAGTCACCATCAACGGAGACCGAAGCCGCCTCAGTGCCGCCTACAGAAGAACCCCCTGGTTTGGCTTCCCCTATGCAAGATGAGTATTCTGCGAACGACGCGGCTGTCCTCAAGCAGGACCCCGACGACAATGAACTGCCGCAAAAGATGGTCGCGGAACCCATTCGCGACGAGATTCCAGTCCTGGAGCCTATGGTCGTCGTCAAAAAAGAAGAAAACGAAGCTGAAGAAGGCGGCATCGAAGACGACGCTCCGCTCGATTTCAGCATCAAAAAACCCGGAGGCTCCGGGAGCGAAGTCGCCGAGTCTGGAGATGAAGAGATGGGCGCCCCAGATCCTCCCGCAGCTAACGGAGCTACGGACTCTCCCCTGGACCTGTCGGTGTCTCGGCGGAGAACCCGGCCTCCCATGCGTGACCACAAACCCGCCAAACTGAGCAGGTTGGAACCTGGTCCTGTCGGCTTGACAGCCAGCGGGACTCCATGGTTGGGACCTAGGTTGCCGAACGCGCCGTCGCCGGTTGCTCTGGCTGCGCGAAATATGGCGGCCGAACCCCACGCCCACCATCAGCACCATCACTCGTGGAACGGCAAAGTGAAGCGCGAGCGTTCGGTTGCGTCAGATATGGGCACTCCAGTTGGACCCGTCATGAAGTCCGGCTTCTCTGAGAAGTCCAAGAGCGATTCGTTCCGGCCGGCTTCGAACCGGCAGAACCCTTGGCAAAGTCAGTGGATCAGCCGCAGTGGGGAGCAGACAAAGGACGTGTTCACCTGCGTCTGGTGCAAGGAGTCGTTCCAGTCGCTGGCCGACATGACGTTACATATGAAGCAGTCTCCACGGTGTGGCATGGCCGGTATGCACGCGGCCGTGCCTCCATCTCAGCCGGCCACGTCTTCATCAGCAGGCCACACAACGCCACCACCGCCCAAGCTTACAGCCACGCCTCCGGGCGCATCCGGAGCGACGACGAAGGACGGCGTACCCTTGCCCCGCAAGCTGGTCCGCGGACAAGACGTCTGGCTAGGCAAGGGCGCCGAGCAGACGAGGCAGATCCTCAAGTGCATGTGGTGCGGACAGTCGTTCAAGTCGCTTGCCGACATGACAACGCACATGAGGGTCACGCAGCATTACACCAACATCATCAGCCAGGAACAGATCATCTCCTGGCGGACGCCGGAGGACAAGCTGGCCAACCAGTCCCAGGTGAACGCGGTACTCACGTGCAAGGTGTGTGACCAGGCGTTTGGCTCGCTCAAGGAACTCAGCTACCACATGGTCAAGAACTCGCACTACAAGGAGCACATCTTGCGCTCGATCACCGAGGGTGGCGGCCGCCGAAGACAGACGCGTGAGCGGCGGAAGAAGTCGCTGCCTGTCCGCAAGCTGCTCGAACTCGAGCGTATGGAGATGACGACCAGGGGTGGCCCGGGAGCCCCAGGTGCGGCTGCCGCTGGTGCGGGACCGCAGGCCGCGGCCAGTCCGCTTGGGGCTTCTGGGGCGACGGAGACCGATGGCAAGATCGCCTGCGAAGAGTGCGCCGAGAAGGTGGACGCCAAGGACTTTGTCCAGCACATCAAGAGCTGCAGCCGCTCGCAGCAGTTGCTCAAGACCGCGTTGCAGCAACAACAGGTCCGGCCGGAACCCTGCTCCTCGAACGAGTCGCGCAAGAGCGCCGAGGACGATACGCCGCCGCCTCCCCCTCTCGAGTCGCCGCGACCGCAGTCAGCCGAGCCCGACCGGGCCGCTTCCGCCGAGTCAGAAACAACGCCGAACTCGACGTCGTCCTCCTCAACGTCTGTACTGAACGCCATCGAGAGACTTATCGAGAAGAGCTTCGACAGCAAAGGCAAGCGCGGCGGGCCCACCTCGGCTGGGATTCTGCAGCGGCTCGGCATTGACGAGGAGGTCTACCCACCCTGGCACCCTGCTGGTTCGCCACGCTACGCATCCCTCAAGTCATCGGGCCACTCGCCCAGACTCACGGGTGGCCTGGCATCCCCGTGCCCCTCCGAAGAGCACCAAGGTCCCGCGAGCCACAGCGCGGCGTCGCCTCACAGCGGCGTCTCCTCGCCCAGGCACGACAAAGACGGCGATCCTATTGTGCTTGACCCAGAGCGCCTGAGCCAGCCCAGATCTCCCGCCGAGTCCATCTCAACTCGGGCCAGTTCTCCGGGCGCTGACGACCTCGTCATCGCGGACGGCGGGCCCTCCAGACGGTCCTCCGAGCGCGGAGGTCCGGACACGGACGATCTGTCATCATCCTCCTCTTGCGACGCTCCTGGAAGCGACGTCAAGGCGCCATCGTCCCCGAAGCCCAAGCAGACCTCAAGCCCGCGATTAGCAGGGGTGCCGGCGGCGGCGGCGTCACGCTCTAGGAGGAGCCACCACAACGGGGAAGGCGACGCGGTCTCGAACCATCCGCTCAAGGAGCTGCAGAAGTTGCTGGACAAGACGGACGCCCACTTGTCGCGGTCAAACGTGCCACAGGCGGCTAGCCCAGGCTCGATCCTGGCCTTTAGCTGGGCCTGCAACGACGCGGCCACGTCGGACTCGCTCATGAAGTGCGCCTTCTGTGACACCCACTTCGTCTCGAAGGGTGCCTACAGACACCACCTCTCCAAGATGCACTTCATCAAAGACGGTTCGGCGCCGCCGGGCGACTCGCCCACCTGGAAGGGCGCCCACAGGGAGCACTGCAAGGAGTCTCCGCCGGCAGCGGCCGGCAACCCCGGCAGCAGCCACAGCTCCCCTGCGGGCGCCCCTTCCGCGGCCGTGGCCGCCTCTCCCGCAACCTCTCCGGCTGCTCCAGCAGAAGAGAGCCCGCACTCGAAATTCCTCAAATATACGGAACTGGCCAAGCAGTTGTCGAGTAAGTACGTGTGACGGCAGAGTGCCGCTTGTAAAGGACTCGCCTTCCAGTGGGGACACCACCGACCCATGGACTCACGGTCGGCCCGCTGACTCACGGTCGGCCCGCTGAGTAGTTGACCCGCGGGGCAATCTTTCAATGTGATTCTTTTTGTTTTGACCGTTCTTCGAACCCTGTTGTGATGATGACGGTTCGTGAACCGAGGAACAGTGATCTTGGAAGTGAAATGCGTAAGCAGGCCAGCCGATGTCCACTCCTGTCGCACCCGGTCCCGCCACTTAAATCGGCAGGGCGAGCGTTACTTAACTCACTTAAAGGAGAGCTAAACAAAGCCGGTCACGGCAGCCGCGACTTACATGCTCAAGCGAAACGGATTGTTCACACCTCTACAGCGGCAAGGGGGCGCCGGAGGGCATCGATTGGCCAGTCTTAAGGTGTCGCGACTGTACCAACATTCCTTAATTTATGATGAACTTGCCGTGTTTTAGGCTGTCTGTCTTCTTTCCTTCTTCGTTTCAAGCTCACTCTTGTCGTTCATCACATATCCAGTCACAGAGGAATCTCAAAATGTTTGCAATAACAACCTTTCACTTTAAGCCGAAAGGTTTCGGAGAAGAAGCCCCTTGTGCATTCGCGAAACGACGCTTCTTGGCGACTGTCTGAAAAAATACGTGACAGGAGAGAGCGCTGTCAAATTTATTAGATCGGTAGACCTTTTTTGGTGACCACATACCTTGAGCGGTGCACTTGGATGTCTCATATCAAAGCATGTGATGTACTTTTTTTTTTATCTTTTCGCGTTCTTCAAAAGAACCACACAATAGTGACAGCTATCGAGTGTCATAGCACACGACGAACCGTGTTGACGAAATGCCTTTATACGTGTACATAATTCCAATCATTCTTCTGTTTTGGGGTCTCCTGTGTGCATATAATGTACCATAGTTGAGTGTAATTGCCATGTAAAAGTCGACTTTGATTCGTCTAATTTAAAGGAGGAATGAGATGCTTTCATCCTTATGCACACCGATGCTCACAAGTTTTTATTCAACGTGCGACTTTGCGCAAGTTCTCCACTGGGGGTAGTTGAAGTTAGTTGCTCATAGATGGCGCGAAAGGGCCCGCTGGTTCTGTCATTGGTTGCTGTTTCAATGACGTCTTAACAACCAAAGATGTGTATCGAGAGCGTGGAACGTTTTTTTTTTTTCTTAATAGAAAGGATGCATTTGAAGTCTCTTGCGGAAAGTCAGTTACGCAGCAAAGGAACGACACCGTGTTTCCGATTTTTTGTTTCTTTTCTTATGTCACGGGGCATTTTGCAGTTGGCGAGCACCGCACGCGACAGCACGAACTGCCGCAGAAACCCAACAGCATGCGTGGCAATATTTGTCTGCCCCCCCCCCCCCCCCTTTTTTTTCTTAACTTTTTTTTTGCTCTTGCCTCTACAATCGCGTGAAAAGACTTAGCCAGCATTCCTAGGCAGTAAGAACTTGGGCATTCTCGCGGACGATTACTCTCGGGACAGCAACCGAAAACCCAAAGAGGAAGGAACAACAGTAACGGCAGCAGCAACAAGAGGAGCCACCATCCGGACAGACGCAATCACGCCCCAAAGTACAATCGTCATTTGGACCTCCATCCGCTTTACCCTTAAGCCACGCAGAAACACACACACGCACTCAGAAAAGAAAAGAAGAAAAAAAAAGGGGGGTGGGGGGGGGGGGGGGGGGGGGAGGAGTCCGCGTGGGCCGAGATTGTAATTTGAAAACTGCAGCTCGGCACGGTGGCGGTCGAGTCGGCAAGATTGAAACGACGCAATAACCGGTGAAAGCGCGCGTCGTCTGGAAGATTCCGGGAATGGCGTGGTGCGACAATGTATTTTCACTTGGGTTGTCAGTTCGGTAGGTGAACCTCGTCCACGGGCGCGCAGTCGTGGCATCTTTTCTATTATGTATCCCCGCGCGTGGATTTTCAAGCAGCGCGAGTTACCCGACGCAGCGGAAACAGCGCCTCAAGATGCGTTTACGCGGATAATAAGGAAATTCTGCCGTTGGCTCGCCGGGGACCCGCATTCTGCGCGATCTTGGCGTGCATTAGGCAACCGCGATTCCCCGAGTTTCTTTGTGACAACTGGCAAGGACCACGTTTCTGGCGAGGCGGGCGTAATTTATAGAAGCACTTGTCTGGCTTGGCGCTGCTTACAGGAAAGGGGGGGGGGGGGGGATGTCTGGGCGGGCGCCTGCCGTCGGGGTTCTGCTCTTCGGTGCTGTTCGCTGTGGCGGCTCGTGAGGACGGGGAAGGCGACCGCTCGAAGCGCTTCGAGATCAGGGGGTGCGTGCGAGTGGCGCGGAGTCGGCTATTTAGCGGCGCCGAAATGATGTTGCATATCACGCAGAGATGGCGCTCTCGCCAACTCGAGGGCTCGCTCGCGTGCGTCTCGCAAAGCAGCTCGACAGCCTTCCCAGAAACGACGGGATCCGGAGCGAGGGGCGCTCTTGGACGTTCAATACAAGCCGGTATTTTGCATTGCGGTGGCCGTAGGTTAAGGAACCGTTGTAAAGTCATTCATTCGACTTAGGTTGTACCGCGGTTGTGTTCAGACGCTACACGTGCAATGCCGAATTTTTTAGAGTGGGGCCTGACCCTTGCCGAGTTTCTTTACGGTGGTGATGACGACGGCTTTGTAGCGGGTCATACTCCGTCTTGCACGGCTGGTGCACAAATGGCGCCGAGGTCTTGTGTAAAAAAGAAAAAAAAGAAAACAAAAAAAGACGAAAAAAAAGAACGCATCGCGCTTCGTTGTAAGCTGTTTTTAGGTATATAAACCGACCCGCACACTTGTCTCTTTGCAATCAGACATGTTTGCCTCTCGTCCCAGGACCGCTTCCCTCGAGATGCCAGGCGTCACGCTCTACCAGTGCCCTGTCTCTCTAACTATCTGTCAACCCTTCAACTCGCGTGATTCTTGTGAATAGCCTCCACCGAACTCTAGAGGTACAGCTACTGCACGCTAGAGTCGACACGACGTCGACCCGTCGACGCTCTTCGCCCGCCAGGCCGCGCTGGGCGCATGCCACTGTCAGGGTGCAACGAGCTCGCCAGATTTCACGTTCGGTCCGAATTCAGTGGAAGAACGATCATTACCCTTCCAAGGAGCAAAAGCGCATGATGCAAACGTAACGGTACATCAGGTCTGTGGTCAATCGAGATTCCAAAGAAATATTCCGAAGACTATCTGGAAACCATTCGATAAGCTCAGGGAGAGTCCATTGACCGAAAAACAGGCTTCTGAGAAAGTAGTTCGAGTTTTTCTTCCATATTCTATCAGTAAATAGGTGAAACCGGAGGTGTGTCGACCGAACGCCTACCGTAAAATCGAGTGGAGTTGAATATTACGATGCAGAGGGAATTCTCTAGCTTCGGGCCCACGCTTTAATTTTTCAATCAGTCCTCAATTTCTCTGCTCATTTTCGGTCTTCTGTATTTTTTTGTTCCTATTGTACCTTGCCGTTGCGTCTTCTCCGTGGTCGCTGTCATCCCGTAGGGCGGGGAGCGATCTATGTAGCCGGCGAGTATGGATGAGAACGCCCATCTGCCGTTTTTTTTTTTTTTTAGCCACTCTTAACCTTCGTAATTACGAAATTGTCGACACGTTGGCGTTTGCCTTAATTCTGAGGTACAGTAGCCGTAGCTCGGTGCACTCTGTACAGTCGGAGTTCGTGCGCTGTGATCTGACACCAGCGCGGTTTGAAAGCGGTAACTCATTTATCAATCGATCCCGGTAGAGTGAACGAGAGCTGTCGTTCTTTTTTTTTTTTTTTAATTTTCTTGATACCCTGTTTTTTTTTTGTTTTTTTTTTTATCCTCATCGTTGGTGATCCGGGGACAACGTCAGCACAGTCGTTGTGCGCATGCGTGGCTTTATGGTGCGTCTGCGTGTGTGACTGTGGCAGCACGAGTGAAACTGCACTTTCTCTGGTTTCGATAAAAACGACGAAAGCTGAAATTGAAAAAAAAAAAAAAAAAGAATGCAAAATTCTACCAAGCCCTTTTCCGTCGGTGACATCTGGCCACTTGTCCCAGAATTTGTTTTTGCTTGTTGTGGTTCCGAGGAACGCGTTTGTTTTGTTTTTGAGTTGGCAAGTGCTTCCACTCTTCCCGCATTGTACATACGACCATCGAGATGATGAACTTGAAATTGTATATGTCTATATTCCTATTATTTATTACTAATAAACTCTATATCGCGACTGCGGATGTTTGTTGTCATGGTCTCGTTTCTTTCTGGGAAAAATATGTTCCGGTGCCTGGATTGTTGTTTGGTTGGCAAATATCTCCCTGTGAACGTGAGTAGAAGAAAGGTGTTGCTTGATTCTTGGTTTGCTGTCAACATTTCTTCAGCCTGGGACCTTTTATGGTGTTTTTAGAGATGTGGCACCTGTCGTTGCATTTAGCGCTCTGAGCGGCTAAAACGTGGATGTGTGAAGGGTGACATAGTCAGCTCTGTCCATGTTATTTCGGCACATCTTTAGTTTAGCCACGTGTTGCAGTGCAAAACCTTAGTCCAAATTGCTATAGCTAACACCACTCTTTTCGTGTAAGGCCCGTCAAAATATTAGGCGCTGGAGAATATCAGCCATATGCGTTAAGTCCTTGTTTCGAACTCCTTTTGTTCACGTTCCTCCCATTTAAAAGCACGGCGCAAAAGCCCAAAAGAAACAAACTTGATCTCGGCACCCCGCCGTCTCCTTCCGCACGATAAATTCCGTCTGCAATGCATTTCGGCCGCTTCAGAATGGCGGGGCGTAGGCGGAAGGGCGATGATTTGATATACACAAAGCAGAAAATCATATCACTTCCAAGGTCTGTATCTAGTTTTTATTTTCAATATTTAATTTGCACGAAAACACTGGCGTCGCGCATTGTATAAAATAAAATAAAGTTGACGAGCATTCGAGCAGCGCTCTCGTTGTTTCTCTCGGGATTACCGATGTCAACGCGTCAACGCTTACATTCTGCCACGTTATGCTCCCGTCTCTGGGACCAGTGGCAATCAGTTCGTCGAATGACGTTTCATCGGGAGATAGCTGCGTCGACACTGCGACGTTTCATCGACACACTTTGCGACGTTTCCTCGAAAGCGCATTTCCGCGCACATAATATTAATAATAATAATAAAACTTTTATTTTCATCGGTTGTGTTTGGGTACCTAGAGCCACTAAATGAGTTACGCCTAGAGTATCTGCACTCCTTTCCCCGATCTGCTAGTGGGCGCCACCATTTTGGTGCTTAGTGCAGAGCAGACGCAACTGTCGATCGCCACATTTCAAAAATGCGACTTCCTCAGGTTTATAGGCGGTGCCAGGAAGCTCACTCGATATCGTTTTACTCTGTCGCGAACTGTTTTAACATTTCTGGAGGACGGAAAAGCGTTTCCTGCGATTTCAGATAAAGCTTCAGATAACTGGCAACCGTGATTTTAAGCACCAAGATGGCCGAAGTGTCGTTACTCTAAAGCGTAGCTTATTTGTGGCTCTAGTGGGACCCAAGGAAATAAGCTGTAATATACAGCTTGACGAGTCCTCGGGCCCCTACAATGGTCAACAGCAAGCGGAGAGAGAACAAACATAGAAAACATACACACTAGAACAAACTAAGGTAAAGAAATAAATGAAGAATCATACGCCTTGGTCGCCGGCGTCCGGATGGTGGTCTATAGCTTGCCCAACGCTTGGCAGTCCCGATGTGGCCTGGTGGAAGCTCGGGTGTCAGATTAGAGTTTTAGTATTGCGTATAGACCAGTGTCCGCGCCAATTCCAGGGCGCCGCCATGTTTATCTATGCTCGCGCCACCACGCGGAAAGAACTGGCAGGCAGGAGGGGGGGGGGCTGCGTTGGCGGCGTTGCTTTGGAGAGCTGGATGCGGCAGGCTGTCCGAATGCACCGACACATCGTGAAAGATGTCTTCACCAGAAGCCTCCGTGGCCCGTTCTTCAACAGGGAAGATGTCGTGAACATTCGAGAACCAATCTCGATCAAGAAAACAAGGGGAAAACCTTTCTTGTCTTGGATGTTCTCGGTGTCTGCTGACCCTTGACATCCGCGTTTCAGTCCGGGTTCATTGCGTAGTAAATATTTCGCTACCACTTTCTTGTAGCTTTCAAATGCTTGATTGTTGGCTTCTTGTATACGACATTACATTCGTGGCACGTTTGAGACCGATTTTCGTGATCTACTTGCCTTTTTGCGGCAGCGCGGCTCTGCCGAGCCTAAACCGAAACCGAAACGAAGTTACCACTCGTAGCTAGCGTACGTACACGACGTAAACGACCTGCCCACTGATCACGGAGAAGTCCACCTCTGTTGTATCCATCACGCACGCCAAACATACGCATAGAAAAAAATTGTTGCTACACTGGCACTCACTCGAGTTCTTGCTCGGTGTGAGTGCGGCTGCCCATTCTTGCCGAGAAGCTGCATGGGACGGAAACTTGTGGAAGCCGTAGACGTCGCATCCGCATTCGCTTCTTAGGCAATTGTGTGACGGGCAGTGGGTGTCCAAAAGAACCCTGCGTTTCCTCTGGTTGTTCGTACAACCAACAACGGCCCAGTGCCGTCCGGACGAATTGCTCTGATACATTACAGGCCGGTAAACAACACCGACGCCGGCAACGTGCTAGTACTGGGAAAGGTCGCGGTCTATCGCCCCCCCCCCCCCCCCCCCCCACCCACACACACGCTGCGAGCGTCTGGGTCCGAAACTATTAATTGCCAGTTCTAAAGGATGGTACTTACTTGAAGTGGGAGCTGGAATTCTACGAGGTACCAGGAGACACTTACTATCGGCAACGAAGCAGGGTGCCTGTGGGGGCGGAGTCTAGGAACGCTACCGATTAATATTGTGACAGGCGATCAGTTATGATAACAGACAAAACTTCGACTCGTTTGTTCAGAAGTTCGCGGTGATATTTTATTATCCCTCGTTACAGCACATCAAAGATCTTAGGCAGTGAAATTCACATCACGCAGGCTCGTGCGTCGTAGTAAAATGAGCGCAGTCGACGACGAGGTGTAATGAGCTACTAAGCTTCACAAAAAAAAAAAAAAATGCGCGTGAGAAAGAGTTTTGAGGCAGTCCAAAACACCGATCCATCAGACGCACGTACGTACGTTTACTCCGGACTCCATGAACCCGACGGCGCAAGATCAAAGAGCACCGCCGCCATCGCCACCCGGTTTTCTCTGCACCTTGCGCGACAACGGCACTGCACTGGAGGGCACTCAACCCCGGCGTTAACAATCCGCGAAATAGATTAATTTCCCACTCTTGAAGCCATTCCAAATGATAAATGAAAATACCTCGGCGTTGTAGAACATCTGACAACACAACGGTGCCGAGCGCTTGCTCGGCATCGTCTTGCTCGTGAAGGCCTGCTTATTTGTAGTTGAGACGATGATTCCACATCTTTCGTGCCACTCGTGGTGCTCGCAATAACTTCGAAGGGCAGGGGAATCTTCTCACGAGGACGTTGAAGACACGCAACACCGGAGCCACCAAAGCAATCGTACAAACCGTCGCCATGTTTGCTTTTTCTTCGTCACTCGCGGCGCGGTCAACTCGTCGCGAGATGTTTTCTGGCTCGGCTAGATGGAAACCAACAGCGGCAAAGTGGCGTATGGACAAACGGCTCTCACGTTACGGGCACTATACTCACATACCGCGGTAAAGAGGACCGATGCCGGCGAAGCGGCAGTCGGCACACCAGCGAAGAAGCCTGCGGCGGGTAACAGCGGCGCAGGCAAACGCAGCCCCCCCCCTCCCGTGAGCGCCTGGGTTCGAGATTATTGTTCGCGTTTGCTCCTTGCGGTCGAGGCTAAAAAGAGCACTTCCGGACAAAGGTCTATAGGAGCAAACGAAAGCGCTGTGCGCTTGCTTTAGTGTTGCGTGCTCCACGCTGCGCATGCGCGTCGACGCCATGCGCCAATTCAAGGTCGTAGTGTCGGCTCATCGAACGCGCAATGTGGAACACGCAACGCCAACGCACAGTCCTTGCGTTCACTTGTATACGCAATACTAAAACTCACTTATATGTTGCCTGAAGCGGAGCGAGGGGTGCCTGCGCGTAACGCGGACTGTTTGGCAGTTTAGGATTAGGGCTCGCAAATTTGGTTTTGCCCTACCGGAGCCGCCTGATTGAATCAACTTTGGTTTCAGTATGCTTCCAGCGAACAAAATGAATCCAGTAATCCAATCCACTTAATGGCGCGTTTACACTTGCGGATTCGCGGGCGGGCCCGCGCAGGCTGAAAGATTTTGGAGCCAGGTGGCGAAATCGACTCGTCGCTGGCGGAAAGTCTGGATCAGTCCGGGACCCATATCCAGATTTTATGCCAGCGGCAAGTCGATTTCGCCACCGGGTTCCAAAATCCACTTTCTGTCTGTGCGGATCCGTCCGCGAATCCGCAAAAGTAAACGCGACATAAGAAAAAAAGAACATTGTCGACGAAACGTTGCGGAAGCATATGTGTCCATGAAACATTTCAGTGTCGACGGATCGTGTGTCCAAGAAACGTGCACCCAAGAAACATGTGTCCACGAAACGTGTTTCCATGAAACACGTGATTCGACAAAATGATATGGACCCCCCTGGGTGAGCATCACCATGGCAGCATCTTCATAGACGAACGCGTCAACGCAGCCTCTGAAGCCAGCAACGGCAGACGCCATCTTCCGAATGCCGTCTGCTAAAGTGAACGTGGCAACGCTAGCCAAAGTCGGACGCGCCATGGTGGAAGTCTACGCTAACCGCTCATTCACACTGGAAGCGGATCCGCGTTCGCAAAGCGGTTGCGAACGCGGTTGCATAAAGATCCAGTACAATTGCACGCGCACTCAATGATTGAGTGCGCGTGCAATTGTACTGGATCTTTATACAACCGCGTTCGCAACCGCTTTGCGAAGGCGGATCCGCTTCCAGTGTGAATGAGCGGTAAGAGCGGGAAGCGGTCTCCTGGCGAACCCTTGGGGGTTCCGACGAGGCTTGGTGCACGCCCGGGTCTGAGATTAGAGACGTTTAGTAGAACGTACGCCAGAGATTCGCGTTGAAAGCGGGAGCTCATGCTGTCACTTCGAAGCATGTATTGGGTACGCGCCGGCCTGCAATCTTCGGCGTACTCCCTATTAGCGGCGAGATGTTTCGGTGGCGCCCTCGTTTGGTTACCTTTCGTGACGTCATTACCTTGTGAGGAACAAGTGCAATGGTGTTTGTAATGAGCATGGTGAAATCCTGAAATCATAGCGATCTCAAAATAACACTGCCCACACCGTCAAAATTGAAGTTCTTACATTCCTCTTATTTGCGTCGATTTGGTATCCTTTGCTGATGTCATAGTCAGCATTCGGCCAATTGTGGTGGGACGACCACAGCGACGCTTTCGATCGCTCACGTCGCCAATAGACCATTTGCTGTATTACCCAAGCATCAAGGAGAATGCAGGGATTGGTGTTCCACGCGCCGCACGTGCTGGCCTCAGCAGTAGTAAATTTTCCAAAGTAAAAACCTAAAACAAATTGTATCTTGCACGCGCGTTCGTCAACGCTTTATTTTGGTTATTTACTTCGAATATTTTATACGGGGAAGACGTGCGCGTGTGGCGCGTGGAACACCAATCCCTGCATTCTCCTTGATGCTTGGGTAATATAGCAATAGGTCTATAGAGACCTACAGGGTCTACATAGGAAGATTTAGTGGACCGCACGCCCCGGAGAACGGGCCCAGCGGGCGCGTGCTCAATCCATGCTTCAAAGCATAGCCTCCTCTATACTCACAAAGCCTGGCAGTTCGACGACGGAGCCATAGAGTGCCCGGTCACAGATTTGGAGCGCGAGGATGTGGTAGCACAGAGCATCAGAGTCATTTCTCGGGGAACCTGGACGTCAGCGCACAGCTTTTGCAGCAGCGATGACCGGAAACACACTTGTTCGCTCGAGAGAAGTGTGTTTCGGCGTCTCGCCGCAGCGGGGCGCCAGTCACGTGGCTCTCCTCTCATCCGTTGTCTGCCGCTCCACCTTTTCCATTTCGGCGGCCGCCGCTCGCGGCGATCTGCCAGGCTTTGTCAGTATACAGGAGGCTATGTTCAAAGTGATGGCATGCACGAGCTCCCGCTGGCGAAGCTAAGCTCTAGCGTATACGGTCTACTAAACGTCTCTAATCAATAGGAAGTTTTAGTAGTTCGTTTTAACTGCTATCGGCGCGCGCTTCAGGGAATGCGTCGAAGTGGCAGCACGAGCTCCCGTTACGAAGAGCCTGGCCTGAAAACACGATCTTGTAAAACTCTCCATTTTTTCCCGTGCGTAGCGGAGCGAAGCGAGTGGTACGGTGTGTTTGGAAGCCAGCCTGGAAGCCAGCCCCTCCGGCCTCGAATCATACCTATTCCTACAATATTTGCTGCTACGATACTTTCTAGATACCTCCCCCAATCTTCCGCAAAAGTAAGGGCTTCGCTGGCGCCGGCCATGAGCGGCGATGCGGCGGACGCCGCCATCTTTAGCTCTGTTGGGGCGAACCCCGATCAGTTATTAGCGGCGAGAAGTTTTGGTGGCGCCCTCCTGTGGTTCCCCTTTGTGACGTCATTACCTTGCAAACAACAAGTTCGATGGTGTTTGTAAATAGCATGGTGGAAGCTTGAAATCATTGCGCTCTCAAAGGAACACTGCCAACACCGTCAAAATTAAAGTTCTTTTATTCCTCTTATTTCCGTCGATGAAAATCCCCTTTCCGACGTCATAGTCAGCGTTCGGCCAATCGTGGAAGGCCGACCACAGCGACGCTTTCGGTCGCGCACGGGGCTAATACTCCGTTTCACCTTATGTTGTACCGCAGCGAAGGCTAGAAGCGCGAGCTCATATTGTTGGCGGCTGCCCTTATGAATACACGAGAGCTTGTGCTGCCGAGATGTGCCCCAGAGCAAGGAACTCACGCTTGTAGCCTTTCCTGCGGTGCATCATAACGTGAAATAGAATATAACCGATGTAGGCTAGCTCAGTTGAACTCAATGATCGTTAGCGGCTTAAAGGGCCCCTGAAAAGAAAAAAAACAAAAAAAACAATGTTTTTTTTTTTTTAAACAGTCTGGTTGGGACACGCGTGTCAAAAAATTAATATTACGAGAAAAAAAAAATTGGAGTAATAGTGACGGCGCGAGTTGCGATTTAGTTAGTAGTCACCTCCTTTCCACTTGTTTTCACTCTCGGCATTTGGGGCACGTGGAGGAGAGGTGGATCGGCTTGGCCATCATGTTGAGGTGGGGTTGAGTGTATTACCATCTCATTGAGGAAGAAAGAGTGTATGACCATTCCGTGACGTCATGGGCTTTGCGCGCAGAATTTAAAATAAATCTCGCGCCGTCAATATTGCTCTAATAATTAATTTTTTCCCGTAAAATTAATATTTTGACACGCGTGTCCCAACCAGACTGCTAAAAAAAACATTTTTTTTTTCTTTTTACGGGCCCTTTAATCACAGTTGGTGCCGCCGTGTATCTCCGGGCGATCGCGATTAATACCCCTGCCAGACGGGAACCTAAAAGGACCTTTACGCCAAAGGACCTTTAGTGTAAATGTCCTTTAGGCAGTGCCACACGGCAACTCAAATGGCATTTAGCGTAAAGGTCCTTTTCGCGAACCTGAGTTCCCGCAACTCCTTTACGGCTGCTAAAGGCCTACTCTCGTCAGCAGCGGTCAACACTAGAGACACGGATTGAAATTAAATATCGTACTGATATCTAAAATCAATATTTCTGTAATTTTATTATTAAAAAAGAGCGTGTTTGACGTATATTTTGTACAGATCTCGCTCTACTAATAGTTTTCTGTACTCACGGTCCCAGCTATCTAGTAGGCCTAGTCGTCCCGCTGCTCGCATGCTCGCATCGTTCGCTTCGGCACTTCGGTTTTCCCCCTTTCGATTTTTCTTACAACCATAGTTATCTAGCTTTTATTTCTCTACTTTATATTTTATTATCCTTTAATAGTGTATTACTAACTGTACTGTATATATTTAATCTTTTTTTGTACATATATATTTGTATATCTCTCGCGTCGTCGATATGTCGAACGACGGAGGAGCGTCGACGAGTAGGAAGGGGTCGCCGCGCGTCCAGTGGAGCGTTGACGCAACCTGGGCGCTGATTCGGCTGTGGGAGGATCGGCTGGAGGACCTCCGTCGTGCCAAGAGGAACGGTGCCGTTTACGCCGAGATCGCGGAAGCGTTGAATGCCCTGGGCTTTCAAACGACGAGGGACCAGGTCCACACCAAGATCGAGAATCTGTGCAGCACTTATCGGTAAGGAAAACTTCTCACGTTTGGTGTAACCTGCTAGTAGTACGAAATCACACACGCCAAACAGTGCCGATATGGACGACCGGTCAATTTGTACGGCGCGCAGACAGGGCTCGCCTACCCGCAGTGTTTGTCTCGCGTGCCGTGTCCGGCCACCGCTCCTTTGCGTAGCCCGTACGCGTGTTGAGTAGCCGTCCTCGTCTGCAGCACGGTTCAAAGCTTCACGGCTGACTTGCCATGTTTCATGATCTCCGAGCCTCAAACCACATAAGACATCGGTACTGAAAGGCTAAACTCACCTAGGAGCAAAATCCGTTTGAATCTACAGGGTGAGTCAAAGGGATCGATGGCTGTTTGAAGGGACGGCATAAATCGGTTTCTAAACGTATCAGGCTACAATTCTGCATAAATGTGGCGGTGAACGTGAATCAAGGGTACAAAAAATTTCACTGAAGAAACTTGAGTAAACAGTCAGAAATGAAAAACATGAAATCCCTACCCACTGCGACCCAAAGGGGTCTGATTGGCGCAACAGTCGGACTCGACAGATATCAGCAGTGCTCTCAGCGTCGTCAGCAGTGAAGGCACCGAGTACGGCATTTTTCAGCGACGGCTTCGGTGATGACAACTCTTGTTGGTGGCTTGTTTTGGTTGTTCCCCTCCTCGTTGAGGCGCTTCACACAGCCCAGAGGTTGCCATCGAAACTCCACCCAGAAGCAGTGGGATCCATATGCCCTTAAAGCACATGCTTCGGCCACCTTTGTAAAATCTTAGTTCGACACGTTCAGGAACAGATTTTTGAGGTTCTTTCAAACAGCCATCAATCCCTTTGACTTCAACTATACTATTTGTATTTGTATGTTGTAAGCAATAACACACAATGCCACAGAAGGCCTAACCTGATGTTGGACATTGCAATATGATTAGAAAGTAAAACATGCTGATTTTTATGTGCAGGCACAGTATACACGGTTTGCACTGACATCATACCACTGGCCATTGTGGCAGCTGATATGTGTGTGTCCCTTCTGCAGCATATGCTCCACCCCACTGAGCTTGTTTTTCTCCACAATAATAAGTAGAACTGGCCGCCTGCACAATGCCATGACGTCACACGCAAGCCGTGTAAAACAGGTAGCATCATATGTGTGCCGATCTTCAATCTGAAGGTGGTTTGCAAAGCGATTTCTGTTTATTATGTTTTGTGAGTGTTGCATGTACATTTACGGAGCTACATGAATGTGAGACTTAAAGCTGCTTTAATTTTTAGGAAACATTCGCGGGAAGGCACCACCACGGGATCCGGGAAGCAGACCTGGGCCTACTTCTTCGCCATCCATAGGTTCATGGGGTCGCTGCCACATAACAACAGCAGCCTGGTTGAAGAGAGCTGCTCCGACCGTGCTACGCCTGCAGTAGTGCAGGTCGGCTGGTGATATCAATCTTTCATAACAAGGTTTCTGTATTATTGGATATTCAACGGTTCCTGTAAGCACCAACTCGTGTTTACAAACGAATCGGCAAGCTCTTATATGAAAAGCAAGTCGTCTGCTTCCGACCTGCCTGTCAGAGATCCAGCGATTCTGCATGAACTAGGACTCGTCCTCCGTCAAATAGAAGAGGAAATACCTCAAAGGCTACACTAGCGCTTCCAAAGGGTGGCTACTGCCCTTTATGTGCCCTCGTTGGAGGTTCCTAGACGGGCCATCGGCACAGCAATGGCGACGATACCGAAAGTGGAGCAGGCGACTGCAGGTTCTCACTTGTCGGGTAAGTTAGTCCTCGTGTTGTTACTTTGGGAGCTAAGGCTGCTGTATAGAGCAGCTCTATACTCCGTTTCACAATGACTTAGCGAACTGTGGAGGCTGCAGCTTCCGCGACCCAATAAGAGCGTCGGAGCAAGGCACGTGACAACACTCCATGGGAGGCACTCACTTGATCGAATGGCGTTTGAGTGAACGCCCACGTTTCACCGAATGACACCTTAGCGAATAGTCGGACGCCTTCGCGGCGTTTTCGGGTGGACCAAATGGATTCACATTTTTGTAATGAGCCGACGCAGACTGTCGCCGCGAAGCGGCGTAAGCGCAGCGCGGCGGATGGGTTAACGCGCTCCCCCGTTATTCGCTAAAACGTCAATTCGCTCAAATGTCGCTGTTCGCTAAAATGTCATTCGCTCATGTGATATGGACCCACACTCCATAATCGAGGCCACGGAGCTAAGCTTCGTTACCACCACAACAACAGCATTGTCTGTGACAAAATGTAGTTCTAGGCTTCTTTTACTGTTAGTAGTGTTGCAGTCAGATCCTTCTGTCTGCCACACTACATGACATATAAGATGAAGACATGCTACTCTGTTTTCAATGATACTTAATATGAATCAACCCTTTCCCGGGAACAATATGGCTTTTGAACGATATGTGAATGATTGCAGCCGTGTAATCCACCGCTTCCGCTCAAACATCGCACTGGGCCCTGGCATTAGCACCCGCCACGGATTCGCTAGTAAATTGAACGTATGGTTGTCTCATAAGCTGTTTCCAAAGAGCTCACTACTCTAGCGGACGGCAATGTTACGCCGGTGAATGTTCGTCCGAAGTTGGTTGGTTTCGCAGCAGACGACTCTTGATCAGCAGATGACAGCCAGTTCCTCCAGGTCTTGATTTTGGCGCAGTGACACGAACGCTTCCGTGACATAGTGTCACATGCCTCGCTCCAACGCTGTTATTGGGTCGCAGGAGCCGTAGCCTCCACAGTTTGCTAAGTTATCGTGAAACGGAGTATAGGCAAATCCAGTGCTGTAATTGGTAGACTTATGACAAAAGGTGGTGGCCAGGTCATTATTTAGCGAGCACTTGGTGGATGGGTGTCAGTCCATTGAGTATAGTTAAGGAAGAAGTCGGAGAGGCCAAAGATGACAGCAGATTCCTTAGCCCATGCGTCCGGAAGTGATGTACAGAGTGCGACACTGTTAGCGCGAACAAGCGATCGCCGGGTTTTTCAGTTTTTTTCTTTGAAACCAAGGGATGTCATCCAAGTTGTTATAGCTACGGAAAGAGCTCATTTGGTTCTATAATGTAAGCGATAAAATTTCGTGCTCGCTAATACTATTTACAAGCAAAATGCGAAAATGTGCCGATGTCGTGTTCGCGCTAACAGTGTCGCGATGTGTACATCTGTTCAATGCTGTCACATGCCTCACGCCGATGCACTTGTTGAATCACTAGGGTTGTAGCTTCCACAGTTTGCCAAGTTGTCGTGAGATGGATTATAATACCTGAATTGCAGTTTAATATGAAAATCTGGTTGTATGGAAATTTTCTCAGTTGCTTGCAGGCTCGCAGGATGGAGATGTCGACGATGGCGAGATGTTCCAGGAGCCACCTATGGACATGGGAGACGACCCACATGATGTTGCAGCCTCCGGAGCGAGCTTCGAGGCACCGGACTTGAGCGGGCACAGAGGAGGAAGCTTGGCTGCAAACTCAAGGAGGGCGAGCACCAGCTGCGCTGCAAGCACCTCTGCAAGCAACAGTATGTCCGTGCCAGCGAGGGCGCCCCCGAAAAAGAGGGCACAGCACCCAAATACTGCCCTCATTAGGGCAGCAATTGAGGAGCAGAAGCTCCTCCGTTTGAGCTTCGAAGCCGCTCGGACGAAGGAATTCGAGCTCCGGGAGCGGGAGCTCGCTCAGAAAGAGCTTGTATTGCAAGCACAAGAACGTGCTTTAAAGCAACAAGAACGTGCTGCGAAGGCGCAGGAAGAGCTGACTGCGGCCATGATAGCTTTCTTAAATAAAGCACCAAAGTAAGCGGATTGAGCACATTTGTGTTGTACTTGGTAGCAATTATTCATCTAGCTATGGTATATTTGATACGGCTTTATTGTTAACATGCACGATTCAAAGTGTTCTACTACACATTAATATTCATTCTCCCCGCCCCACCCACACACAAAAGAAAAACTTTGTACACTGACACTCCTGTGCCTTGCTGTTATAGTGACTGACAGGGCGAGAAGGGTGAATCTTTCCAAAGCTCCAGCACCTCCAGTTAATATTGGGGAGGAGATCAGACCCTGGCACCCCAAGTGACTAACTTTAGAACTACACAGATAAGGACGAGAAAAACAATGAGCCAGCGCTTCGCTGACGAAACCGAACGCTGTATCAGCGTTCGGCTGGAGTTTGTGTTCTCCGGTCGCTTACGGGGAACGAGGGGGTCTTTTGTTACTACTCCGGCCTGCATGAAGAATGCAGCATTCACGGTGCATATGCCCAGCTCAGCACAAAAGCCGAAGTGGGTCAAGCTCGCATTCTCCGACGACTGCTTTCGGGAAAGATCCGGCACTAGCAATAAATGTCACTTTGTTTCGTGTTAGTATTTGTATGTTACACTACCCTGCGCTCTATTGTAGAAGATGAGGCGAACATGACCACAAGTCCTGTGGGCATGTCCACAGACCTTGTGTCGGGTAAACAACAACGTGTAGGGACAACAATTGGGTCGGAGCAATACCGCCTAGAAGACAAGGCCTTCGCATGAACTTCGGTTAGTAGATCCCCGACCCGCCCAAGCGGCAAATGGCCCGAAGCTTGACGAGAGTCCGGGTCACGTCGCATTCACTGGCGGCCACAGCTTTGTGTGCGCAACTGCCGAGTGCGAGCTGGTAGCGAGCTTCCACAGTTCATTTGCAATGTGTATACAACTACAAGATTGCCTGTCTTAGCAGCCTATTAATGTAATTTCTTGAGACACCATTGGTTGCCGGTCTTAGCAGCTTGTTAATGTGACCTCGTTCTGAGCATGACCACTGAAGCAGGTAATGGAGCAGACGATGGTGCTCATCCGGGCTACCTAAAGGGTGCTAAGGGGATCTACTATTGATTATGTTTAGAGGAGCAAACATGCAGGCCTTGATCTCCTCACCAATAGTACCCAGCAAGTGCCTCACTCTTAGAAAAAAGGGTATCGATAGTCCTCCCTTAGGGGAGGAACGGTCTTGTAACCTATGTTCCTTCAGAAAGAGAGGAACTTTCGTCCCTGAAGCAGGGGAGCAAAGTTCCTCCGTCGCCTGCATCTCATTATGGCGGCCCTGAATCGAGCAAATCGAGCTCAATAAGGCTTAACGGGGACGCTACGTCTCTTGTACGGGACGAGAGGAGCAGCAAATAAAAGCGTAACACGAGCTTTCCGCGAACTGTGTTTATTTCCGAAGCCAGATTCCCCCCACAGGTACAGAAACTTGCGTTTCGAAAGCAGTTACTCAGTCTTCTCGTCGACAGCACTGCGATGTTAAACGGAGACAACCGATACCCAGTTACTTCGCGCACTTTACGTCTTACCTTTGGTGTTCCTCGAGTCACTATTACTTCGTCAACCGCACATCACGGAGGAACGGCAAACCCAATCCGCGAAACCAAAAGCCGCTCTCAAAAGAACTAACTCGAAGCCACTGTGTATCGCGTAGCGTGAAAGGTTAAATCGCTTGCCACTAGATGGCAGGGTCAAGCAGAGTAATTGCAAGTAGCTAGGCTAGGTGGCGCTAGGTACTGCCCAATTCATGTTCTACAAAAAAATATTTTTTTTTTTCTTCAGCCCACCATTGCGCTTACGGATCTTCGGGAACCTCTCCTCACTCACATTACACATACTACAAGCACCACGTGAACATACACTGAGCACATACACTGCACATACAAACATCAATTCAATGGCACACTAACCCGAACGCTACACCCGACCTCTGCTTTTCCGTCTTTTATACTGGTCGTTTTGAACCTACGGAATTTTTCGGTGACTGAATAAGCAATAAAAAATATTCCCAGCATGTTGATTTGTTTCTAGCAATGTCATACCTTTGACAGTATTTTGAATGACTCAAGGGATGAATCTCTTATTAAAAAGCGAACGCTCGATCATGCCGTAAATATTTGAAATCCAATAAATCAAGCCGCTCCAATGTGGTTCGAAGCCATGAGTTTGTTTCCCCGCGCGGCACGTCGTAGCCTCTACTTCTATTGTAGTGTTTTTCTATTTGTGCTGTTCGCGCAAGGCTGCAATTGCCGACTTGAATTAATCTCTGTAGAGCGGATATTCACTCAGCTGGAAGTGATGCTTCACGGGCTGAGAGATCGCTTTTCGATCAACTTGAATGCAGTCAAAGTCGCGACTTGCGGCAGGTGTTAAGTGTACGGAGCTACGCCGTGGCGAGCTCGAAAACTTCTTGCGAGCATCCCAGCGCGCCACTTTGAGGGCAGTTTCTCCAGGGACCGTAGTATATTTAAACAGCGAAATAAAGGGTAGTTTTTTTTTTTTTTCGATTTTACCCACTATTCTTTTTTCATGCTAAAATTCCACACTGTAAATATACCTACTTTCCGTCACGATTTCGTACTGTTCAGTCCTTTCCCCAGAGCGCAATCGCTCTCGGGCACGAGACAACCGACAGTCACATTGGCCACTGTACGATAAGAGCTTACTGTTCAGACCAGCGTTCCAACATGACTATCCGCACGTCGATCAATTGCACCTAACCCCTCAAGTGGTATTAAACTTTTTAATGTAAAGCGGAATGTCAACCTGCGACACCCCACCCCGTCCGATCACGGCCCGACCAGCGGCATCAATGCCCGACAGTTAACGTCATATCATCTTGTTGTTACACCACTGATACGCGAACACACGGTCACATCGGCGATAATTCCAGTCTTCTGTTCACAACCCACAACACTGCCATCACGATGTTGCGTGCTATGTTGCTGACACGCACAAATACAGAACCACGTTGAACGCCGGTCGCACTCGGCATCGGAAAACAGAACCGAACTCAGCAAGAAGGCGCCCGGCAGCCGGCAGCAAAACCTGCCTGTCTTGGACGCAGTTCCTGCGA